>PVJD01002023.1:0-224224 GCA_004026545.1 Mormoops blainvillei
TTATTTTGATGAAGTGCCATTTGTTTGTTCTGTCCTTTATGTCGCTTGCTCTAGGGGACGTATCAGTGAAAATATTGCTGTGTGGAATATCTGAGATTTTCCTGCCTATGTTGTCCTCTAGGACTGTTTATGGTGTTGTGACTTTATTTAAGTCTTTTATCCATCTTGAGTTGATTTTCATGTGTGGTGCAAGTTGGTGACCGGGCTTCATTTTTTTGCATGGAGCTGTCCAGGTCTCCCAACACCATTTGTTGCAGAGGCGATTTTTCCTCCATTTTATACTCTTGCCCCCTTCGTCGAGCATTAATTAACCATAGAGACATGGGTTTATTTCTGGGCTCTCTATTGCGCTCCATTGATCTATGTGTCTGTTCTTATGCCAGTACCAGGCTGTTTTGATTACAGTGGCCTTGTAATATAGTTTGATATCAGGTATTGTGACTCCTCCTACTTTGCTCTTTGGGCTTTGGGTCCTTGTTTGGTGTGTCCTTCCCTCTAGCTGGTTCACTGAGGGTCATCCCACCCTCCACATCTTGTATGCTATTGTGCAGGTGCTGCCAGAAGAAAACCACAAAGCCCAGGAAACAAAGCCACACCCTCAAAAATAGCCCTCCCTGGCAATCCCACTATCAATGGCAAATGAACTAGCATTAATAAGACTGTAAAGAGATTAAGACTCTTATAAGAAAGGAGAATGAATATGAGTAGACCTACTGAAACAAAAGTGATTTTGAAAGGGTAGAGGTAGGAGCACTAATAAGAGTAGGGAATCAGAGCAATGTGAAGAGAGAAAGTAAATTTGCATCATAAATAAAAAAGAGGATGAAGAAGTAGGAATGGAGTAAGAGAAGGGAAGCATATAGTATTAGGTTTAAAAAGAAATTTAAAAAATTAAATAAAATAAAGTGAGAAAGAGGGATAGAAAAAGAAAAATGGAGTAAATAGATAATAAAAGAATAGGAACCAAATTGGAGAAAAAGATCCACCATGGCGCTATCATCAACAAATGAGCTAAAATTAATATAGGTGGTATGGGAATAAGAGGGAAAAATGAAAGAAAGGAAAGCTTAAGAGATGTGTAGGGGTAAGGGAAATGATTTTGAGGTGATAGAGAGAGAGGAAATCCTAAGAATGAGGAATGAAAGTCAGGCTAAGACAGGGAATAATTAAAATTTGAGACCAAAAAAAAAAAAAAAAGAGTAGAAGAAAGGAATGGTAAAACTTGAGATTGGAAATTAAAAAATGGTGAAGATCTAGAGATAAAATAGAAAAAACACAACAACGACTACCCTACCTATGACCAATGAGCAAAGATTGCTAAAGGTAGAGAGAGAATGCGGGTGTTCTAAAAGTGGGAAAAAGAATGTGAGATGACCATTGACAACAAAATTGGTTTTGAGAGACTGGACAGGGGAGAAATAGTAAGAGTGAGGGATGGAAACAAGTTATAGCAAGAGAGAAAACAAAATTTAAAGTGAAAATAATAAGAGGAAAGAAGAAGATAAAATGGGGTAAGAGAAGGGATGAGCAAAATATGTGAACTGAAATAAACTCTAATATAAAATCTAGTTACTTAATATGTACAAGCTTGAAGGACAAGAAATGAATGTTAAAAAGCTACACAGGAAAGAAAATATCACAAATCATGGAGAAGATCATGGTGGATTTCGTCTCGGTAGCATCTAGTATTTACCACTCTTTTTCCTTTCTGGATCCGCCTCTGGTGATTAAGGCCCACCTGGCCTTAGGCAGCTGGTTTGAGACTACCAGGGTTCTACTGTCTGTGGCTGACTCCTTCAGTTGTTAATCTAGTCACTCTTCACTCAGTAGACAGGCTTAAGCACCACAGGGTTGGACAGAGTAATTCCTGTGGGTGGGGCTATTGCTTCCCCTCAGGCTGCCATCACTCAGGGCAGTGGTCTGCCCGAGCAAGATGGTTGCTGCCCTATGGGGGATGACTCAGCACCATGATCCTGGTGGCTGCTCTCCCAAAGCCTCCCTCCCCAGTCTCTCCTCAAGTGTCTCTCGTCCACTCTGCACCCCCCTTTGCTGGAGCCCAGGGTAAGTAATTGCAAATGAAAATTTATACTTTGGCCCTTTAAACAGATCTTTTTGTCTCTAGCCATCTGTCTCTGGCAGAGAGCAACCCTACTGCTTTTCGCAGCTGGATGTTATCTGTGTACTTTTTGGGCTCTGGTGCTCTAGGCTGGGGATCCCAGCTTAGAGTTTAGACCCCACACTTCTCAGGGGGATCCAACCAGGCCCTTAAATATCCCTCTGCCACCTGAGGGCACCCAGCTAGCCCTCTCACGTGTCCATGCACTCCTTACAAGTCATGTCGTGCTGAAGCTGTTTCTTCCGTCTGTCCGTGGTTGTAAGGCTTCTCTCTTGCCATTTTTCAGTTGTTAATCCTGGATGATTTCTCCACAATTTAGTTGTAATTCCAGATTGGTCCTGGGAGGAGGTTAGTGTAACTTCCACTCACTTCTCTGTCATCTTGGCCCACACAAGTAGAATATTTTTAATTTTTTTTAATCCTTATCTAAGGATATTTTTTATTGCTTTTAGAGGGAGAGGATGGAAGAGAGAGAAACACTGATGCAAGAGAGAAGTATCTATTGGTTGCCTCCCATACGTGCCCAGACCAGGGATCATACACACCTGGACAGGGGAAAGAACTGCAATCCAGGTATGTACCCTGGCCAGGAACTGAACTGCAACCTTTTGGGCACGGGACAGTGCTCCAGCCAACTGAACCACACCAGCCAGGGTGTCAAGTAGAATATTTTTAAAACGTATTTAGTGGAATACTATTCAGTGAGGCCCAATTATGGTCGTCCAAGGTACCGAAGAGATCCAGTGTATCTTTAAATTTTTCTTGAATAAAACATAAGGTTGGGGGCATAGGAAAGTAAAAAGAATTTACAAATGCATTTAGAACAATTCTAGAAAGTCAAGTACTGCTTTGACCATGTGTATCTTTTGCTGTGACAGCACCAATAAATAAAGTTCTTAAAAAAATTAGTGATTGTCAAGTTTTGGAACTTTTTTGGAAAGAGGTGTGAAAGAAGGCATATTTTTGGCACAATTTGTTTCCAGGTGGTTGGTGTTGGTAATTTCAGTGGAGTTCCCATCTTTAAAGTCCCAGTAGTAGGTAGGTTTCTTAGTTGAAGACAAAGGCTAAGATTCCATTCTCTTAATGACACCTAAGCTGTGGTGACAGCTGAGGAAAGTGGTCATTATAATTTGCATAATTGTGACTGCTGTGAAGCATATTCATTTTAAGCTGGTTGTTTATTCGAACTGGACTTTACCAGCTTGACATACTGGAATTGTAAGGTTTTAAAGAGAAAAGAAAGAAGGCAGGAAAATGCTGGAAGCATATCAGCTTTTATTGAATAATATCTATAAGCAACATGCAAATTTGCATTTTTTCAAAAATGAATAACTTGAGGACCTATCATAACAAAATTGCAGTCCTATTCCTTTTGCTTGCTGTAAGTATATTTCCACTTAAAATAATAATAATAATTTGTTGCCCCAAATCCCTTTCATATATTAACCTCTATCGATGTTACCTTTGAATAGTTCTACAACCTCCCATGGTGCAAATGTCTCTGTTTAACTAACACGCTTTATTTATTACATTCAAAATGTACTTGTGAAAATGAAAGTGCTTCGTATTGCTGTTATAACTCCAACAATGTGATTATTTAACACTTTTCCGAGTTTGATTTCCTCGTTAGTATTTATACAGCCCCATGTACTTGCTATGAGCATTGGAAAGGTGCAAACAGCGTTGGAAGGTTGGAATTATTTAGCATGTTTTAGAACAAGAATGACAAGGACTAACAGAAAGAAGGGAACAAAAATGGAACATTTCTAAGAAGTGACATTTTTAGGCTCCCCTTGACAAAACCCTCTGAACATATGTGGAACATAATCAAAATAACCACCCACTACATCTGAAAACCAAATTCTAGTTGAAGAAAAAGTTGAGGTCTACCCGTTTTGAAATATAAAACTGAAGACCCAGTGTTGCCTAATGAATTGAAAGATAACAAAAGCTTTGTTCAAAATATCCAAATAGTTACAGAAAGCCAAGTAGAAGTATGTTATTTTGTATGAGGACATATTTCCTAGATCCCATCCATGGGTCCATCCTTAAAAATTTCCAACCCCAAATCTTGTGAATTTATTTCCAACTTAAATACTTTTTTCTCTTTATTTTTATTTTTGACACTATTGCAGATGTCCCCTTTTACTCCCCCTAAGGCTCCTCCTCTCAGCCCCTATTCCCCCTTCTGTCTGGCCATCACCACACTATTGTCTGTGTCCATGGATTATACATTATGTTCTTCTGCTAAGCCCTTCACCTTCTTCCATACAGCCCCACCCCCGACTCCCCTCTGACAGCCGTCAGTTGGTATCCCATTTTGATTGTTTGTCAGTTTATATTATTCATTAGATTCCACGTATAGGTAAGATCATATGGTGTTTGTCTTCCTCTGACTGGCTTATTTCACTTAACATAATAATCTCCAAGTAAAGAGACTTTACTTACCATTTGAATCTTGAATCATTTCAGTAGAAATTCCTGACTTAAATTTTTGTGCAAAGCAAGACCAGAGATAACAGGATGACTTGGGTATGGCAGTGTCTATGACCTGGGTGCCTTGACCAAAACCTGATAAGACTGTATAGGTTAATGTTTTCAATTTCTCTGTACTTGGAGATCAAGGTAGCCTTAAAAGTCCTTGTATGGTATGCATTTTGCACTCCACTTGTCATGTATATTTTCCAACCTTGAGAACATCATGTGAGGCTCTATAATCTGCTGACTCTTGACCCTTGACCCTTGACCCTTGACTCAGCAGTGTGAGAGCAGCAGAATATTTTAGTCATTCAAAGACAGGTCTTCACAAAGCAGAGCTATAACTTCTGGTATTATGATAGTGAGCTTTTATTGCCGTTTGATCTATGATTGAAGTATAAATGGAATATAATGCAAACTTTGCCAATTAAAAACTGCAAAATAACTGTATATGATATTGCAAGTTGATATGGACACCATAGTAATAGCCATAAAGTATGTGTAGGAACTGAAAGGTAATAGGCAAAATTGAGAATAAAGTTGGTTTATTTGGAGATTAATTTTTTTTCACAAAACTTATTTACTGTAATTCTATCATTTCTTCAACATGTAATTTTTATACAAACAACCCACCAATGTTTGGTGTAATTTGGGGAAATATGAAAAAGATGAGTTTCTAAAATGTGTATGCTTCGTGACAGCATTAAAGCTAAAAAACTTGAATTGATCCAAATTCATAAATTTAACTTGGCTAAAGTGATTATCTCGTATGTGCACAGCTGTAATAAACCATTTTAAAAGAATAGAATAGAATTCATTAATACCTTGCGTCCCGAACTGTCATGATTATCTTTCTTTTCTGGACGAAGAACAGCCAGGTATTTTTACTGTGGGACTTTAAACATAACAAGGGAGGAAAAATACTAATAACATTCAGTCAGCTACTTGCAAACGAATAAACTGGCTGTATTTTAAGACCTTTCAGAAAGTATTTTCTTCAAAAAATAAAAAGTTAGATGAACTAAAACTGAGTTAGAGCCTTGGTATAGAACTTTGTGATTGAAACAGAATTTAGTGATCACCAGTTCAAGTAACTTTACAAAATCTGAAACCCCAATGGAACGCTGATATAGAAGCAGTTGTAAGAGAAGCTACTCTGGCTGAAGCGTGGGTGCTAGGCCAGCACCCCTCCACCCTCAGGCTGGCTTACTCCTGTTGAGACTGTCTGAGCTCCCAGATCATCCTGGTCCTCTGGTTCCTGACATGGCACGACATGGCGTGAGCTCCGTTTCTAAATGGGAATCTGGGTCTTCAGACTCCCAGAGGATGGTCTTTCTACTAAACCAATGGTTTTCAGACTTTTTCTAGATCCCTAGGACACAGTGAAACAGTGTCCCTGGCCAAGAGAAGGAAAGCAGGACTTGACAGGGGAGCAAGAGTCGGGGTCTTTTATACCATCTTTGACCAGAGGAGTTCCACTTTCATCTTTTTGTATAATGGGCTTAATTTTAACATTCTTCTGGGAAATAGCATTTAATTGCCAAAAAAGAAAAGGAAGAGAATAAAAGGAAGGAAAGGACACTGCCATGGGACTATCCCTCTTCACTGTATTTTCTTTGTTTTCTAAATAGTCTAGACTAAATGTGCCTACATCTTTCTGTCTCCTGTTTCAGGGGTGAAGATGATAAGGTACACACACACACACACACACACACACACACACACACACATACACACACAAGCATTTTAAAAAAAATTGCAAAGCAATAGAAGCTGGATGGTGAAGCAAAATTCCTGACTACAAAGTGGGTGCTTAGCAACCAGGACCACAGTGTTTCTGGCCTGGCCACATGGATTGATTTTATTTTTTAAAAACTCTTATAATAGCTGGAGACTATCCTGTGGTCTGGATTAGTGATTCCCTATTTTTCTTTGTGAGGTTAGTTTTTAGACAGGCAGCAGTCAATGTTCTTTTATATCACCTCTATCTAGTAAGGGCACCTAGGGTCACTTGCCAAGTCTCCTTGGACCAGCACAGAATTCTGGACTACAAGGTGAGGACAGCTGTCATAGAAAACACAAGTTCGTAACCAATATGCTTCTTAAGTGGAGAAAGATGGGCTGCTGTTTAGTGGAAAACGCTCTGACTACATAGTTCAAAATACAGTGTAAAGGACTAGATGTTGAAATGATTTATGAGGGGTAGGAAAGTGTGGGGTATTCCGTTACATGAGGGAAGAAAAGCCATGCCCTCACTCTAATGGGAGACTCCACTCCAAATAAAATTATTAGCAATTTTTCTATGTGAAGAATGGACAGCTTGGCATATGACTGCACTTGGAAAACCCACCTCATATAAGCAACAATAATACCACAGCACACATATCTGTGTTAGTCCCTGTGGACCACTAATGACTACGATGAAAATTTCTTTTTCAAACTAACCGAATAAGTTTAGGGAACCTAATCCCATGAAAGAATTTAAAAGTGTTACTGGAAACTAAAAAACTTTACTTAAGTTTGTAGGTAATGTCTCATGTCAAAGTTCCTTGTCTGTGACTGTCTTGCATGTTTATTCATATGTTTGGGAAGCCAACTGTCCATCAGACTTAACCAATGAAATCTTACACCCTTGTACACCTCTTAAGAGCTTAAACGTTCTAAGGCATACCAAGAAATGTCCATCCCATCATTCAAAACCACCCAGGAAGTAGCCTTTATTTTGGACAGCTTCGGAGTGCTTGGAGAAAGCGTGGAAAACAGTTATAAGAGTGGAAGTTTCTCCATTTCCTGTCTTCCTCTTTCCCTGTGGCCAGGCAGTCTTCTACAGCCCGATGCCCCTCAGGACATATGCTCTCCCCCTCTCCTAGGACAACCTAGGGGGCATTCCCCCAGGGCTCCAGGTGGCTTTGCATTCCGAGGTTCCTGAGCAGCTCCACTTCCTCCCGCGTTGTGCAAAGTTGCCGCCCTTCAGTCATTTGGCTTCTTGGCTCAGCTTTGTGTGTGGGGGTGTGTTTTTCCTGTTTTCTAACTTGCATTTTGTTTGGTGGGGTGGGAATATCTTTGTCCAGATGGTTCCCATCCCAGGACATTTTGCAGAGTATCTCTGAGCCAGAAACCACCAGGGATTTTTTTTTTTTTTTTTTGACTTAAGAAGGTCCCTCGCTTGCTCCATATTGGCAATTCTTCTCGTAAATCTCAAGACATGTTCCCGTTGCAAAACAACTCTCTGAAAACACACATGCACACACATACGGTTTTATTGGTTAAAAAATTAGCCCGTGACAAACTCTTGCAAAGGCAAACTGCTAAAAAAGGGATACTTTTTTTTCTCTTGGAAGAGGCTGGCAAACCTTCCTTTTGTGGCTGATTTTTATTTCTTGTTTTTGTTTTTTAATTTATTTTTATTGTATTTATTTCCATTACCATCTATCTCCCTTATACCTTCTCTCCCACATTGAGGCTGCTTTTTAAAGCAAAACCCTTGACCCCCAGAAATGTTCTTGGCGCACATGCCTCTGTAGAGACACCCCACAGAAGCTTATCCTCCGGACACAATATTGGCCTAACCACCTCCCTCCGCCCCATCCCAGAACAAATCTGGATTCTTTTGAAACAAATCAAGTGGAATAAGCCAGATTGCAAATGAAAGCCTCACAGTCTATTAGAGGCAGCGTAATTTGTGTTTATTATGCTCTTTCAAGCAATTCTCTATCCCCCTTTCTCTCATTTTCTTGTTGCACAGTAGACATCTGCTCATGACTAAAATGCCTTAGAAGAATTTGATCCCTTTGGACTTGGGGAGGTGAGGGTAGAACAGGGGCTACTTCATCTAAATATTGTATGTAAACCTCACTGCCATAGTCTTTTCCTCTCCCTTTCTTCTTTAGCATAGCCACTTCCCCTCACCATCCTATTGTCTTCCAACATGCAGGGCCTATCTAAGTAAAGGGTGTTTTGTTGCATGACTACTCCTGATGAGGGATTTTAAACAATTTAACATGTGGCATCATTGTTATAGCTGTCATTGCTGTCTTGGAATTTATTCTCAGCTTCGAGAAACACTTTTAGGCATGTGCCGGGCAGCACGTCAGCAGAAATTGCCAACAAGCATGATTTATATTCAGCCTTTTGGGGCTGACAGAGTATTGCCTCAGGCTGCTTCAGGTCTGAAAGAAGCTAGAGCCACGCCTTGGCAGTCTGTGACCTCTATCTGCCCTTGGTCAGGCAAATCATTTTATTTGTTGGATTACAGACATTGTCAGTGGCATATTCCTGAATCTGCTTTCCTTGATGATAGGTAACTTAAGAAAGTGGCCTCCCTCCTCCCCCCACAGCCCTGTTTCACCCTATATTTGCACTTACCTCCTGCCCCTACCCCAGAATGTAGTCAGTCCCATTCTATAATAGTTGCCCAACTCTAACTTAAAGTGAGACAGAATTGTTAAGATTTGTCTACGACAGTGTTTGTCTCAAGGTAGTTAAATTAAGTAATATGGTATATCTCATTCGATGGAATTTTTAAAAAAGATTTTATTTATTTTTAGAGAGAGGGACAGAGAGGGAGAAAGAAACATCAATGAGCGAGAGATACATTGATTGGTTGTTTCTCGTACACTCCCAACTGGGTATCTGGTCCTCAACCCAGGCATGTGATGTGACTGGGAATTGAACTGATGACCTTTCAGTTCACAGGCCAGCACTCAATCTACTGAGCCACACCAGCCAGGGCAGTGGAAATTTTTCTCTCTTTCTTTCTTTCTTTCTTTCTTTCTTTCTTTCTTTCTTTCTTTCTTTCTTTCTTTCTTTCTTTCTTTCTTTCTTTCTCTTTTCTTTTTTTTTGGAGAAGCATTCTAATGAAATCCTCCACAGGTATTAAACATAATATTTAATTCCATGTTAATAAAAATTTGATAGGCAAAAAACAAGTGACCAACTAAAATGTCCATCAACTGCTGAATGGATAAATAAAATCTGGTATATTCACACAATGAACTATTATTGAACCTTAAAAAGGAATAATGTACTGATACAACATGAATGAACCTGGAAAACATTATATTAAGTGAAAGAAGACAGACACAAAAGGTCATGTACTATATTATTCCAATTATATGAAATGTCCAGAATAGGAAAATACACAGGGACAGAAGTAGATTAGTTGTTGCTAGGGACTGGGATGGACAGAGGAAAGAATAGGGAATGGCTGCTAATGGATATTGAGTTTCTTTTTGGATTGGTGAAAACTTTCTTCAATTAGATGGTTCCAAACCCTTAATATAATAAAAACCAACTTTTTAAAGTTGAATTTAATGTCATGTGAATTATATCTCAAAAAACTATTATTTAAAAAACAGCCTAAAGGAACTAAAAAGAAAAAAACAACTTATTTAACTCCATTTACTTTTGATCTTATTTTTTCTTGTGATTCTATTTTTGTTCAAACAAAACCAAATGCAATAGCTATAGGTGCCTATTAATAAAAAAGGACTAGAAGGAAATACCACTATAGATAAAATTATGAGAATTTTTTATTTCCAATTCTTTGTCCTTACCTGTATTTTTTCTAATTCTAAATTTTATGCTGGCTTTATAAAACCTAGAAGATGAAGTTCTGGCTAATATAGCTCAGGGGATTGAGTGTTGTCCTGAGAACCAAAGGGTATCTGATTTGATTCCCTGATCAGGTCACATGTCTGGGTTGCGGGCCAGGTCCCCAGTAGGGGGCACGAGAGAGGCAGCCACACATTGATGTTTCTCTCCCTCTCTTTCTCCCTCCCTTCCTTTCTGTCTAAAACTAAAAAATAATTTTAAAAAATAAATAAATTAAAAAAAAACTTTGAAGATGAATATCATTTTTTAAATTTAAGAAAGAGAGGAGTAAGTGATGGCACTTAAACATACTTTAAAATGTTTTTCTTTGTCTTAGCCTTGGAAGTGAGAACCAAATAAAAACCTTAAAATATTGTCGAATGAGCTCTGAAAATCAACTCCTTGTCCTCTATTTTCATTTTCTTGCACTCAGAAAATAGCATCACATTAAACATATTGTTTTGAGTCATGGCAGAGATAGCATGGGGTTGAGAGTAATGTAACATTTATTCAGTGCATCAGATTGCTAGGAACTCTGGGAGAGCACTGCACTGTCAATTATAGTCACACATGTTCTTTCCGGTTGGAGTTGGTTACATTTCACCCTTCACTCGCATTCTGTCAGAGAGAACTCAGTCAACTAGTCACACCTAACTGCAAACAGGTCTGGAAAACATAGTATTTAACCAGTTGGCGCAGTCGGAACTATCGAGAACTATGATAGTTTGGAAGAAGGGAAGAGTGGATTTTCAGGGAAACTAGCAGACTACCATACTAGTTTTTGAGAGATTATTTTTCAAGTGCAGCAGAGCTATATTTATACACAAAGAAAAATATATTTAGCCAAAGGACATTTCTGGATTACTAGCAGAGGTAGAAAAATTGTTGGAGCTCTTCACAAATAGGGAAACTACTCTTTGAGTTGAATGGTTGATGGTTATTCATCTGCCCACATGCAGGTTAATTGAAATAAATGACCCATAGAAGTTATTTTTTCTATATGATCATTAGTATCCTTGACCTTTTTAAAAAAAAACAACAAAAAAAAACTTTAAACAGAGAAGATTCCCTGTAAGCAAGTCCTGTGCTTTTCACTTTTTGTATCTAAATTTTGCCCAGTGGTATGACCTCAGGTTGACTTTTCTATATGAAGAACTCATCATGTTAAGTCCCATAATAATTTCCATATTAGCTAATAAAATGGTAGCTATTATATTAAACCCCCAAATTTCAACATCTTAATGGAATAAATATTTCTTGCTGAAGCAATAGTGTAATATCAGTGTTCAAATGGGTGGCTTTCAATGTGGTGATCCAGAAACACAGCCTCCTTCCTTCTTTTGACTTTACCAGCTTTCCTATCTCTGTGGTCTTTAACTTCTGGCTGGTGGTTGGGGAGAAAGAGAACCTGGAGGATAAAATGGGTCCAGACGTGGAAATGAAGGATAAAACTTCCACCCCTATCTTGATCTGGTCCCAAGGACACCTTGCCTGAGGGCCTTCTAACAGCTGTTTCACAGACTTGCTGCTGTATCACGATTGAGCCGTTTGAACTGAATAAAGTTTCCTTGTTCACCACACCCCAAATTGGGGATTCCTGTTGGTGTTGAATTGACACCAGAAGCCTTTGGTTAATATTTTTTAGCAGAAATTCAAATTTAACTGGGCATCCTCTATTTTTATTTGCTAAATCCGACAACTCTAAATAGGCATGAAGGAAAAAAAGAGTGGGCTTTGGCATCAAGATTGGGCTGACTTTGAGTCTGGGCTTGTCCTTTACTAGCTGTACAAATGAGACAGTCTTCTGATGGGAGCTTCTGCTCCCTCACCTGTAAAAAGACAGAGAAAAGAACTTGCCCTATGAGGTTGTTGTGAATATTAAATGAGTCGATACACATAAAGTGCTAGGCCCATATTAGGCGATTAATAATAAGGCCAAGAGCTATGATGCTGATGATGTCTCCCCACACTGCTAATTCTGAAAAAAGAGTATTGACTTTATTAGGTGATAACATCTGTAAAGTTAAAAAACAAAAAAACAACTTCCACCCATATCTCATTAGCCAAACATTAGTTACATGACCACACCTTATCAAAGGGAGGCTGGGAAATGTAGTCCAGCTAAATTCTCTTACCTAGGAGGAAGAGAAAGAGAGTTAGGGAACAATAAACTAGTTTTTGTCACAACTCTTTATCTGAAAAGAGATAAAATCTAAACTCTATCAAGGACTACATGGTATTTGAGGATTTATTCCTGTTGACCTCTGTATAGCCCTGTCTTACCTCTTTAACTCTATTCCACTGCAGGTCACTAAATCATGGAGATCCTGAGGTGTTGCTGGTTCATGTAATAATATTGTTTGCCAGTAGCACAGTGACTAACAATTATTGAAATCTTTTGATCTTCTTATCTCCAGTCCCATGAGACCAACCCACTTTCATCAACACTTTCCCACCAAACAAAAAAGACAGAGTATTGTGAGCATATTGCTTAACTACTGTTTGATGTTCTGTGGGATAAGTGCTTTTTTTTTTTTCCCATCTCAGCAAATCTTAAAGACTAAGAGTCTTTATCCTCTTGTTCTCCTAGGTGGAGAATGGCTTCTCTGTTTTAACTTAAGGTATTAGTTCCTAAACATTGATATACTTAAGAATTACTTGGAAAGTTTGTGAAAAGATTTCACAGCAACATCAGAGAATCCAACTCCGGAAGACTGATATGGTATCCAAGGATGTATATTTTTATGGTTCTGATGTAATGGCCCATGAGTTATTATTTGAGAAATACTAAACTAGCAGGGTAGAGAGTAGGGAGTAGAAGACAGGAACACTGCTCGGCTGCATTTATTCAGCTCCATTACTGAAGAGCTCTGTAATTATGGGCAAGTTTCATAAACTCCATGAGTGGCTGGCTGGGGACAAATGAAATACTTCTGGAAACTCCTGTCATGTGCCACTTACTTTGCCCTTCTCTGTCCCTTCTGTAGTCTCACGCCACTACTGCTGCTGTACTCCCACGATAGGCAGCCTTAGTACCATTTTTCAAGAAAGGGTAATGTCTTCACACATGGGGACTAAAAAAATGACTTTTAGAACCAGGAAAGAGTTTAGGCTCTGTGAAGGAGGGATTCAAGGACCTGGTCATTTTCTTAAATTTTTCCATTATAGGATCCTTAGCTAATGGCAGATATGGAGCCACTGGTGTGATGTAGTTGCTAAAAATTCAATAAAATAATGTACTGAACCAGAGATGTTAGAATTTATACCAACAAAGGGGTGGGGGGAGGTCTTACTGCACTCTGTGGTGACCGTAGCATATCTGGCATTATGCTCCCTTGTGGAAACACACCCTCCACCTAAACAAGAGCTGTGACAATCTGGAGCACACCCAGAAACAAGTAAATGAAATGCACAAGATCTAGAAACCACGTTCCAAGAGAAAACTTTCAGTCAAGCTGGGAGGTTTAATTTTTCCAAAGAGAGAACTTGGTGGTTCCGAGTAATAGATCAGTAAGTTCACAATGATTAATTTAAAGTACTCAAGGGGAAAAAAAGTATAGGAAAATCTAGACTTATTATTTGAGGCCTTAGAGAGCAGAATGAGGATGTTGGTAGGAGACAGATTAGGGTGAAAGATGTTTCCATGCTCAGAAACATCCAATTGTCATAAGAGGGAAGCTCTTGAACAGATCCAGAGGTGGTTGTGAACAGCGTTGGTTTTTTTTATCGTTTGTTTTGTTTTGTTTTGTTTTGATTTGTTTTGTCAGAAGGTAGCCACATTACACGACCTATGAGGTCCCACAGTTCACTATGAGATTCTGTGGTTGGACTGAGGGCTGGGTGACTTAATGGCACCATGGCTCTTCTTTACTTGCTGGTGCTGCTGTGTTGGGTGACTTTGACCCACAGGTTTCTATGGTTTCATGTAGTCTATGGAAACAATGCTAAAAAACATGCTGGTTATGAAAGAAAACTTATAAAAAGAGTGGCGTTCTTAAAGCACAAATTTATCCTCCCCCATCTGAATTTGGGTAGTGTGGCCCTTGACTGCGCCTGGGCAGTCTTATCCCCACTTCCATGCTTCTCTCCAGAAGCGAAGAGAGAATATTCTGGTTTTCATCTTTAAGAAGGAGAAGAGACTCATTAGAAAATGGGTAAAGTTTTGATGGCATTATGGGCAGAAAAAAAAGAATATCTAGATCATGTCTAAGCATTTTCCAAAAGTTTTGTGAGGCTGATGGACACACAAGGAAAAATAACATAGGAAATAAAGTACCACTTTTTAAATGAGCTGGTAAAATCAACACAAAGCTGCCTGGTAAAATCTGCATTAAAATGATAGGAGCTTCGTGTGAGGTTTTAATGGTATTAAGATGTAGTCTAGTCAGGGAACCTACGAGTGCAGGAATTTTGTCTTGGTCACCTATACTGTAGGAAGTTTCCCAGGAAGCTCCACCCATGAGCAAACATGACACATGGGAAACCAAGTTTTACTTTTTAGTAGCTGGATGAGTATTCTTTTCACTAATGTAGGGCTCTCTCATGAAAGCTGGGTTGGCATTCTTGGCCCAGTCAAGGGCCCACAAGGCCTATTCTTCCACAAGCCCCAAATCTCTGAATCTTAACATCTTTTGACACACCATTAGATATAGAGACACATGCAACATCACATGCATGTATGATTATATTTGAGAAAAAAGAAGAATCTGGGCACAGTTTACCCTATGACCCTTAGGGGAGAGAAACTAGTACCACAAAGGAAAGGAAGGTAACCAGCATGCACAGGTCAGGATCTATGGCTCAGTCGGAGGACAGAAGCTGGGGAGAGTGAAAGAAAGCCATGCATACCTGGGTGACCTTTAAATGTACAGCAGTTTCACCCACTGAAATATGGCTCCACCATTACCAGCTCGGGCGTTGTCTGCAGGAATGAGAATGCTGCAGCTCAGTGAACAGAAGAGGAGGAAAAGCATCAAGACAACCAGCTTCCATGTAGATCTCGGCTCAGGCAGCAAAACTCGCCTCATGGGGATAGTGGCAAAGAGTACAATGGGCGGTTCTGAGGTAGATCCTGACTTGCTTACCTGGCCATTCAGTCACATGGAAACAGGATGACCGATAGCAAGATGGCCAGGTTCTTAGGCAGATGTAGCTCAGCTCAGCAGGCTGAGTATATAATGTGATAATGGCATAGGTCAGAGGAAGGTGACCAAGTCAGCACAGGTCTTAACCATCCAAAGGCATGGAGCTGGAAGTAGAAAAAAGTGAGTTCCCCTGGTGAGATCTTTTAAACCACAATGGCCCTACTCAGGGTTGTTTTATTAGCATCCTGAAATATCCCCAATAATATTAGCAGTGTTTTCTCTTGATATGTGAGTGGGGGTGGGTGGGCATGGAGAGTTTAACATCTTTCCATTCCCCACTAAAATATTTATGCTACATGGAATGTCATAAATTCTAAAAGATCTTCTAGTGACTTAAAGATGCTGTAAATGTGACTTTCAGGCTTCTGGAGGTCTATGATTATGATCTTCAGTCTTGACAGCTGCCTTCTTGTGTTATATTAACATGTGACATCTACATGAGAGCTCAATCTAGATTTTCATTGTAAGAAGCAGAAAGGGAGCAGTGTGGTGTAGGGTTAAGAGCCTGTGCTCTGGAGCGTGATGGTCTGAACTCAAATCTTAGCTCTGCCCCTTGCTACTTCTAAAAGTCAGTTTCCTCATCTATAAAATGGGAAGATGACATTATTACGATTGTCCGAGAAGAGAATGCACGCAAAACACCAGACTCCTGCATAATAAGCATTCAAAAAGTGAGCTGTTTTGTTTTTTTGTTTTGCTCTTTCATTGAAAAATAATCACATCATAGTGGTAAAAAATCATTCTCTAGTTTCTTATATGTAGCCCCTTCCTCTAAGGAGATCAAAATGCTTCTCTACTTCTAACATAAGTGCCTTCTTCGAATCTTGAAATAATTTGGAATAGATGCAGACATTTGGAAGCCAGAGCTAAGTGCAGTATGTGTTCTCAATACATTGGGTCTTGGTAACATGCTTGAGGTGATGCGAGCTGTGCCCTATGTTTGGAGCCCGGAAGCGCCACCGTCTCTTTCCCTGTACCATATGTGACAGGCTGGTTCTGTCTTTGGGCACCATAAAGAATTTGCAGTTTTGTAGTCAGCATTATGTGAAGCTTTGGGATGGGCTTCTGAGTGACCTTGCTGGTCACACTGGGTTGCAGAGCCAGGAGAGAAGGGAGGGAGATGAGCTGCAGCTGGCCCTGGTGCATAAGCTCGTCTTGAGGAGGCTGCATCTGAAGTGCCTGATCTTCCCTCTAGTGCACAGGCCTGCAGTATCTCTAGGGTCTGTAACAAACTCTCTGTCCCTCGTATCTTGCAGCTAACCCTGGAGGTTATCCATTCTGAATTCCAGAAACAAACTGGCCCAATTCTAGGAATTCTGGTTTTTAGAATCACAGGATGTTACAATTTGCAGATACTCTAAAGATTATCTTCTCCAGACTCCTCAATGTACAGGTTACAAAACTGAGTCCCAGGAAGGTTCAGTAACTTGTGAATGCTAAAGAGCTAGTTACTCAGATTGTAGGGTATGTTCTGTAACACAGAAGTTAAGATTGGTTAAGAGCACAGTTTCTGGAACCAGCCAGCCTGTATTCAAGTTACCAGTTAATAACTCTTCCCTAAATAAGAAACTTAGGAAAGTTAATTAACTTCTCTATGCCTCAGTTTCTTCATATATAATCCCGAGTAATAATGACCTACCTTATAGGTTGTCAAGAGCTTTAACTCGGGTAAATCATGTAAATAATTTTTAAAATGGACTTCTGGTCTTGATGGCAGCATCGGAAGATGTGGCTCACCTCTTTGCACAACCACATCAGAGTTACAACTAAAATATAGACCGATCATCACTCAGAACCATCAAAAATCAAGTTGAATGGAAGTCTGACAAACACGGATGTAAAGAAACCACATCCATCCAGACTGGTAGGAGGGGCAGAGATGCAGAGCGGGCTGCTCTGTCACCCACATGTGCTGGATAAAAATTTGGGAGGGAGATCTCAGGAGTGAGGAGTCCCAGACCCATACCAGGCTCCCCAGCCCAGGGTTCCAGCACCAAGAAGATAAGTCCTCACAACTTCTGGCTGAATAACCAGTGGGGACTGAGACAGCGGAAGATACTGTTGGAGCCCCAAGCAGTTCCTCTTAAAGAACCCATACACAGACCCTCCTACTCAGACTCACTCCATCTGATCTCCAGCACTGGGGTAGCAGCTTGAAAAGCACCAGTGATATACAGGAAGAAACTGAAGTGTCTGGCATCAAGGTGAGCAGAGGTCATTGTCCCTTTTGTAAACCCTCCAGCCACAGAGCTGACTAGCTTGTGCCATGTCTGAGGCTCCATCAACCTGGCTAACACTCTTTGACCCACTTTGGGGACCCCCAGAGACTCTGCCCCACCCAACTTAAGGGCCCACCCAAGCTGCTTTTCCATATGAATGGCTTGTCTTGGCACATGCTTCACGACTTCCTAAAACCTATCAAACAAGCAACAGCTGGCCTCAGGGAGCCCTGGGGATGGCACTGGAAGCAACCAGAGTTGGTTCACAGCTTGGTTTCACCTGGGAATCTCCAAGCCCAGCACAAGAAGCAGCCATCTCAGTTTGTTTTATAGCTCAGGCAGAGTGGCCCCAGGCAAAACACAAGTAGGGGCTGAAGTTGGCCTGCACCACCCGGGAGACCCCCAGGGCCAACGAACCCAGTGGTCAGCTATAGGCCACGTCAGAGGGCTACCACCCTGGCTTGCACAGCTGATTCTCCATGGAGGGCAGAGATTGGTTGTCAGTGGTCACAGCTGACTGGTCTGGATAAATCTTTCCAATTGATCTTCCAACAGCAAACTAAGGCTCAACTACAAGAAAATGGTGTACTCAGCCCATATGAAGGGTATGCCTTGAGTACTCACCTTGGGTGATAGGGGAGGCTGTGCCACTGGACCCTATAAGATACCTACTATGTTAGGCCACACTACCAAGACACAGAATCAAAGAAGCTCTACCTAATCCATAGAAACAAACGCAGGGAGGGTGCCAAAAAGAGGATACAAAGAAACATGGCCCAAATGACAGAACAAATCAAAACTCCAGAGAAAAGAGCTAAACAAAATGCAGATAAGCAATCAATCAGATGCAGGGTTCAAAACACTGATTATTAGGATACTCAAGGAACTTAGTGAGGACCTCCACAGCATAAAAAAGATCCAGTCAGAAATGGGTGATTCGCTAATTGAAATAAAGAACAATTTACACGGAAACAACAGTAGAATCTATGAAGCCAAGAATCAAATCAATGATTTGGCACATAAGGGAGCAAAATGCAACCAATCAGAACAACAAGAAGAAAAAAGAATTCTAAAAAACAAGGATAGTGTAAGCAGCCCCTGAGACAACTTCAAAAAGTCCAACATTCACATCATAGGGGTACCAGACTGGAGAAGAGAAGGAGTGTGAAATTGGAAATCTATTTGAAAAAATAATGAAAGAAAACTTCCCTAATCTGGTAAAGGAAATAGGAGTGCAAATCCAGGAAGCACAGAGTCCCAAACAAGATGGATGCGGAGAGTCCCACTCTAAGACACATCATAATTAAAACACCAAAGGTTAAAGATAAAGACGGAACCTTTAAAGCAGCAAGAGAAAAGCAGTTAGTTACCTACGGTGGAGTTTCCATAAGACTGTCAGCTGATTTCTTAAAAAAAAAAAAAAAAAAACTTTGCCAGATAGAAGGGATTGGCAAGAAAAATTGAAAGTCATGAAAAGCAGGGACCTATAGCCAAGATTTCTCTACCCAGCAAAAATATCATTTAGAATCTAAGGGAAGATAAAGACCTTCGCAGACAAGAAACAACTAAAGGAGCTTCTCATCACCAAACCATTATTATATGAAATGTTAAAGGGACTTATTTAAGAAAAGAAGATCCAAACTATGAAGTATAAAAAGGCAAAAAATACAAATCTATTAACAATTGAATCTAGACAATGAACTAAACAAACAAGAAGAGCAGAGACAGAATCATGGATACAGAAAGCATTTTGATGGTTACCAGAAGGAAGTGGGTGTGGGGGAATGAGTGAAGAGGTGAATGGATTAAGTACAAGTAGCTAGTTACAGAGTAGCCATGAGGATGTAAAGTACAGTATAGGATGGAGCAGACAAAGAGCTTATACACATAACCCATGGACATGAACAATGTTGGGGGATTGCCTGAGGGAGTGAAGGGTGCTGGGTGGAGGAGGGCAAAGGGGGAAGAATTAAGACAAACTGTAATAGCATAATCTATAAAATATAATTAAAAAATAAAATAAAAATGCTCATGGCACAGTAAAAATTTTTTTTAAATGCCTGACATTTAGTAAAACACTTAATAATATGACCTTTTAACATTAACCTTAGATCACTATTCTTTCAGTCTGAGCACAACCACTTATGCAACTGGAGAGAGTCATCCCTTCCTTTTATGTAAAAACACATTCTGAATCTTAAGAAATTTCAGCCCTTCCACTGACCACAACCTCGTTTAAGCCCTATTATTAATGACCTTAATCACTGCAGTAGTTTCCGTCATTGGTCCTCCCGCTTCCTCTCTCTTCTTTTGTTCTAGCTATTGATTGTTGCAGAACAAACTGCATCACAATGTTTGCTCACTACTTGGGGGGTCAGGTTTCAGAATTGTTCAGCTGGATGACTTGTCTCTACTCCTTGCATTGTCATCTGAGGCAGCTTGACCGAGGCTGGAGCATCTATTTTCAAGATGGCCCTGTCATATGGCTGGCAAGTTGGTGCTGGCTCTTGGCTATAAGTTTAGCCAGAGCCGGCATCAGGTGGCCTCAGTTCCTCTCCATAGGGTCTCCCCTTGAGGATACCTGGACTTTCCAACAGCATGGTGGCTAAGTTACACAAATGAGTGTTTGAAGACACTGGAATTGGAAGCTGCCAATTTCTGAATAACCTAACCTGGAAAATTGACGAAGCATCACTTTCATTATATTCTATTGGTCAAAACAATCACAGGGCCAGCTCAGATTCAAAGGGAAGAAAAATGAACACCTCCTGCTTCAATGAGAAGAGTGTAAAAAATTTTATGACTGTCTTTAATATTCCATATTCTTCTATCATCGATTATTTTTGGAGTATCACAAGCCAATGTTTAAAAAAAAATGTAACAGCAGTGTGGTGATTGCTTGGAGGAGTATAAGCGAGGATAAGGGGACTAAATGGTAATGGAAATAATACATTAAAGATTAAATTTAAAAAATGTACATCAGATCATGTCACTCCGCATTACTGTAAAGCTCTTATATGTCTACTCATAAAACTTAGGACACAATTCAAACTCTTTACTATGGTCTATGAGATCCTATACATCAGATTTTGGCCAACTTTCTAACTTCATTTCCTTTGTCACATTTTCAAGTTGTATTCTCTGATACCCTATCTAAAACAGCACCCTGTTAAACTTCCTACACTCATACCCTGTTGTTTTTCTTCATGCGCTTGTTATTACCTGACGAATTATATTTTTATCTATTAATTTTTCTACCTCATCCCCTAGAGCGTGAGTCCATGAGGGCAGGGACTTTAGTTAATCCCTCATCTCCATTGCCTAGAACAGTGAGTGGTGCATAGTAGGTACCCTATAAATATTTGTCGAAATAATGAATTCTTCATTTTGCATTTTTTTCTCTGCCAGGAAAAAAAACTTCTATTTTTATGTACTTGACTTCATGCTATACTTTCTCTTGAAGAGGGGTAGCCTTCATGTCTATCAAGCTTGTGGTATGTCTATCTACCCATGTGGTACATGAGAGAAGCAAGGTGAAAGATATAATAGTTTTGGCAGGAGAAAGGGGTGGAAATCAGTTGGCTAACATTAATAAGTCCTACTATTAACTTAGGTATTTAGGTCATGTGTATGTAATAACAAACAAATGATACAATCTGTATTTTCAAAGAGTGTAGGACTGTGGAAATATCAGTGTGATGATGACCTAAGGGTGGCAGAAAGTCTAAATAAAAAGATTGGTGGCATTGAAATCAGATAAACTTGGGCCACTGTCTCTAGGCATCAGTCCATGTGTCATTCTGTTTGTGGGGAGTTTAAAACACACTACAAATTCTTTGTTACTTTTTCCATTGGGAGATGGGAGTCTATGTACCTTCCCCTGGAATTTAAACATGTTATTTTTCCTTGGACAAAATGAAACTGTGTGACCTCTGAGGCTAGGTCATAAATGGTCTGGCAGAGTTCTCCTTCTAGGAGCTCTGAGCCACCCTATAAGAATCCTGATGACCATAAGGCTGCCATGCAGGAGTGGCCACATGTAGGCCTCCTGGCTAAGTCCCAGTTGAACTGTGCTTCCACATCCCTACTCAACCCACAGAGATGAGTGAAGAAGCCATCTTGGATATGGTTCCTCCAGCTATCCCCACTCTCAGTTTTGGAATCACTACCAGCCCTGAAAGTTACCTGGGCCATGGCCCCAGATAAGAGGAACAGAGAAGAGCTGTCCCCACTGTGCCCTTTCCAAAACTCTGACACACAATTTATGAGCAAAATAAGATGGCTGTTGTTTCAAGTCACTATGTTTTGGGCATAGTTTGTTACACAGTGAGCGATAACTGTAACAAAATGGGAAACCACCCAACACAGGTCTTTGTATAAGGTAGGTGATCGCAGCATCTCGGTTTCCTTCCCGTTTCCTTCTAAATTTAATAGGAGGTTAGAGAAGAGGGACATGTTTGGGAGCTTTATGGAGTAGTAGGTTTTGAGTTAGGTCTTACAGTAGGACGAGATTCAGTAGGGAGATGAAAGGGTGCCACAGGAAGACATTCCAGGCAGGGAATATAGGCGGGGTAAGCATGCTATGGCCAGAGACTTAGAGTAAATCTTCAGATGACTCACTGCTAGAAATATGCAGTGGTCAGCCCCAACTCCTTCAGACAGGAGATAAAACTGCCCAGAAGGAAGAAAGTTTCTAAATAGCCACCTCTTTTATTTTATGCTGAAAAGTGAAATGTGGTGATAGGCCCTACCAGCCAGGGCCCTGCCCTCCGGGCCTAGTCCTCACCAGGCATAAACCATAGAAACTGGAGGGGTGCTAGGGTCCTCACACTGTCCCTTTGGTGCATTCTCTACACCTGCCCCTCTTTGCTGCCTCTTCTGGTCTAAAGCACAGGCCTTTTTCTTACTCTACTTTCCTCATCTTCATTCTCTTGGCTTACTGCTTGAGACTCCCCCATCTCTCCATGGTCCAACATTTTTTTAATTTTTGCTATTTCCTCTGTAGGAGTAGAAATAAAAATGTAATTTTGGCACTTTCTCACAGTATAATGAAACATGGACACTTTTTTAAAAGAGGAAGTGTCTGTGAGTATGTTTGTATGTACTTAGCATTCATACATACCTTCCCCTCTACCCTCACTCAGGAGAGAACTTTATATTAAAAACACTTAATATTGTATTAGCAGCCTTACCAGGAGTGAAAACAATGAATTTTACGTATGTTATGGATCTTGTGTAGAACAGCTCTATTTACACTGAATAAATAATGAGTTGCTATGGAAAATTTTTTAACTCTTAGTGTGCAAGAAATCTTTTCCACTTCAGTGGGGCAACAGAGTTCCTTGAAGAACTCTCATCATCATGTTAGACTTGAACCTGAGAGCTGTATTGAGTACCCCAAGCTTCTTCTCTTACCCCACTAAGATGGAACCAAGAGTCTGAGATTCAGCACATACTGATGGCAGAAATTTTTATCATGGCCTCATCAGTATTATCTATCACTACATTAGGTCAATTTCAAGGCTCTACTCAGCTATTAAAGACATAATTGTCTAATATCACTCTCCTGACCTGATGGTTTCTATCGAGAGGCAGGGTAGGGAGAGATTTTTCTTGGTGTGTTGAATCATTACAATCCCAGTAATTCTTATATTCAAAGAACAGACTGGTATGGCACCACTGTAATGCACCTCTATTTTTTTTTCTTAATAATGCTCATATAAATCCAGTTGGTTCTTCTCCTGCTCTTGGATAACACCTTGGCTAGGCTCAGATATTATCTTCTTGTTTTCTGATAATGAAATATTCTCTAGTCATTTTAGTTGGAAATAAAAAAAGCTAGGCTCAGTTTCTTTCCATAGGTCCAGTTGTTGTAATGATCAAGGGTAGGAACCTCACTCAAAGATAAAAGTTTAGGTCTATGCAGGTAGAAGTCTAGAAATGGAGAAGGTGGAAGGGGAGGGGATATTTGAATGGTTTCTCCTTCATTTCTCAGTGTTATATTTCCAGCCTTCCTCCCCAGTTTGCTAACCATGGCTTCAGACCCTCATCCCCACATTGGCAGCTTGAAGTTGAGAGATGGGTGTCAAAGGAAAGACAAGGGGACAGGAGAGGTCTTGCATGACTAGAGCTCTTGTGAGCTGACACTGGAGCACTTAGTGGGCTACTCAGAAGATGGACATACCCTGCCCCCAACAGCCCCTCACTGAGGACCTCTTGCCTCCTGTACGAGTAGGATACACTCTGGCTGATTGCCTATGTTACCTTCCTCAGCTCTGGGCAACTGGTGATTTATCTCCAGCACATTACTGAGGTTTTTTGCTCTTCCGGAGGGTCCTCATATTAGTTTTCTATTGCTATGAAACAAATTACTATACACTTATGATTTAAAACAATGTAAATTTATTATCGTGGTTTCTGTAGGTCAGAAGTTCAGGTGCAGCATGGCTGGGCCCTGTGCTCAGGGTCTCACCAGGCCAAAATCAAGGTGCAGGCCAGAGCAGTGATCTCAAATGAAGCTAGGAGTTCTCTAATCTCACAAAGTTGTTGGCAAAATTTATTTTCTTGCATGTTCCAGGCCAGCAGGAGAGTGTCTTTGTGACACTGTAATATCTTTCAAAGGCTTATCTGATTAGGTCAGCCCCACTCAGTAAATCTTTCCTTTGATCAACTCCAAGGATTAGTAGCCTAATCATGAGAGTGATATACTATCGTATTCACAGGTCTGGCCCTATGGAGGCAATTATATAAGGGAAGGGGAAGGGGATTATATAGTAGACACAAGGAAGGGGGAAGGAATCTTGAGGGCTATTTTATAATTCTGCCCACCACATGTCTCTTGGGAAGGGTCTATAATTTTTCCCCTCTTCCCTGTCATTTCTCTCATGTGGTCCATTTCTGAGGCTCTTTTTTTGTGGGCTCGCAATTACTTTCCAGCTATAGCTCTTTACTTTTCTTCTACAGGCCACTTTAGCCAGCTCTGGCCCTTTCTATTTCTCAAGGATAGCCCAGTTTCCATTCACAATGGCATCCAACATCCACGAGATCTCTAGCAAGCTCACCAAGTGGTCTCCTTGAAGCCACTCTCATTAGTTCTGAGGTGATGGTAGAAATTTCTTAAAAAATTTCCTAGCTCCAATCTTCAGCTCTCCCAGCCTTATCAAATGATTTCTTTATATGCCCACGAGGGGGTGAGGGCTTTGAGAAAAATGTCCTTTGTTAATGCTACTGAGGTTGTTTGGTATCTCACTTTGCAACTTGGGAAGAATTGGCACTAGTCTAGTAGGCTCAGTTCAAACTGAGACTTAAACAGCTCTATAACATTCTGGTATTTGGAGCTTATTACTGCTTACTTTTACTGGGTTCTTACTATGTGTTCCAGCCTCCTACACACATAATAAGAGGAAACTGAGGCTCAGAGGTTAAGTTACTTGCTCAGGACCACACAGCTGATAAATACTAGTGCTGTGATTTGAATTCAGGTCTGACCCTCTGCCCATGTCTTACCCACTGTCTGTACTGCTTTCTTAAAATTTCTGTTGTTCCCTTTGAATCCCCAGATAAAATCACCTGGGTCACAGTGAATCAAATTTCCTGGTGATCTGAGCTTATTATCATGTTGGTCCTATCCCTACCTATTTGTGTCATACATTTATGGAAAAATCTCTTGATAAATGCTGGTATAAGTAGAGCTACTTCTTTTCTCTTAGTCTGGGAAAACATCCTCAATGTTTTCTGATGAATGAGTTTCAAACAGCTGACCAACAGCAAACCTGGCCTTTTGTCAACCACCAGGGCAAAGAATGTTTATCAAATTCGGCATCTGAGGATACAATGGGGATAATGGGCAAAGACAACCAAAAAAGCATCTCGTTTACCTCTCAGACCGTATTCCTGCATGGGTTTAGGCTTACGTGGCAGCCTGAGGCTGGGTTGCAAGTGGAAATTTTGAGAAATTCCATTCCATGGACGGAGAGCTAATTGTGTGCTACTGATTTGTTTGTATTCCCTCTGTCACAATTAAAGAGACCACATTGGATGTGGGTATTTATTGAATATATTTCATAAGTGCCTTTTTCTAAGCGTCTGGTTGCCTTATGTTGATTCAGAACACGTACCGCTCTGCTGCTCAGCTGTTTTTTTGGTCATAGGCAGAGTCAACTCGCCAAATAGAACCAAACCTCAGGACTGCAGGAGACTCAGCCATTCTCTATGATGGAAAACGTATCTGTGTAACAATAAGCTACCTCGAGGCATTTCAAAGAGCCAGCTCTCTTTGGCCTGGGCCAAAGTGGCAGAGAAAAGTAGAATGACTGCATCTCGTGTGGAAGGATTTCTGGAGTGACTTTAGCCCAATGGGGATGGAAAGTTTGGGAACTGTACCAGGATAAGAATTAAGGCCAAATGTGCAAGCGGGAAGGCAGACTTCAATAGCTTGTTGGTTGTTCAGCAGGACACCAAGTGCTATTTCTGAGCTAGGTTTGAAATCTTTAGGTCTATATCAAAGATGTGTTGTTCTTGATTAACCACACAGACTCTTTCTTCCGTAGCTTATTCATAGTGAAAATTTAATCTGTCTGCCTGCCATTGCTATCAAATGAAATATGCTCAGGGAATGGAAATTAATTTCAATAGTTGACTAAATAAAATCCAATTAAGAAGATAAATTTGCTCCCAGGAAAACATGTGCCATACATTTCAGAACAATGAAGAAATGAATGACTGTGAATGGTTTGGCTTTATTCCTAAGTTACCTTCTCCATATTTCTGTTTCCTAAATTAGGGAAACAGCCCAGAAGAGACTAAAGGTAGAATGGGTTATTTTTTTGTAAGTTTTAAAAGGTCAGTGCAGGCCTATGAATTTAAGTCCATGGAGAAAGAAAAATGGAGGAGAGACTTTGAGATCAGATGGTGTTTTGTGGTTAGGTGTGATGCAACCAGGAATGAGTGTTGGAAGTTATGTTCTCCAGATGGCTTTGTGTCTCAGACCAGGGCAGAGATATCAGTCAATTCCCTTGAGCTTCTTCTGTTAAATATGTCTGGGATAGAGAACATAACTAAGTAAAGAGGAAGAGCCAAGTTCTGGGAAATTCCTTTCTGGGCAGCTGGACACAGCTTTACGTGGGGGATTTCTCTGGGCTCCCTGGAACAAAATTCCTGGGGAGTGAATGATCACCTTTATTAAGTAGAGGTCCTTGTTGGGACTTTACTGACAAAAAGAAGAGAAGGAACCTCACCGTTGTTGAGAACCTACAATGTATTATGAATTTAGTGCACAGATAATTGAATGAGATGATAGATAGTTTTTTTTAATCCCTGTTTTACAGAATGAAAAAAAATTGATACAAAGAATGATTAAAGTAAATTGTCAAGGAACTGAGTAGGAAGATTCGAATTGAAGCAAATCTGAATCCCACGTTCTCTCTAATACCGCACCATTTCAATAACACCATAATAAAAGTAACAGTTAATATATATCTAGCACTTTTAACATTTAAAACTTTTCATGTTTATTTCCTTAATAAATGACATAAGGAGAAGTCCAGCGCTTTATCGAAAATCACATGGAAAGTGGAGCTCATAATCAGAACCAGGGCCCAGGCACCTGATGATTATTTCAGGGAATTATCCTTCAGTTTTTACCTTACTTGGGAAATCCGACTTCAGAGTCGCCAGAGTCCTGCATGGTGATTTCTTGTCTCAGCTCTTACTCAAGCTAGTGAGATACTGTCTTTGAAGGAATGACATGATGGGCATTTACTGGATCACCTTATCCCTTTTCTTGCACAAGAGGTTTTGTTCCTCTGGAGTCTTTTCCCCTTGTAGAACCTCATTCTGGTGGTTATGTTGCCTAGAAAGAGGACAGGCTCTTGGTCAGGGCTGTACTATCCTGCTGTACACACTGTACATTGCACACATAGACTCTGACGGGTGTGGTGTTTTTAAAATTGTGCAAAATAGTCACTATGCTGAGTAGCTGGCGCCTCATGTTTTCATAGTGAGCTGCCAAGAAAGGGCAGTGATTGGGTATGTTGGGAACACATTTTTCTTCTTAGATCTCAGTGCTTCAGGCTGACCTTCTCCCCAACGCATTTATTAATCCCTTAGATCCACCAAGCTGTCATTAAATTCAAGGTTGTTCGGGACTCTGTAGTGATGAAAAGATATGCCTTACCTTGTTGAAGACCCTGGGTAAGGCAACCTAGTTCTTTGAATAGAAAAGAGATCTTTGGACTCGATGTCTTACGTTGGCTCAGTAAGAGTAATGATTCTGTTATCTATCTATCTGTCTATCTGTCTGTCAATCATCTATCTATCTATCCATCAACTGATCAACCAATCCATCCATCCATCTACAAATAAAGAGGATTAATATGTCCTTAGGATTTTACCTGATTGTAAGAGTATTTATGCCTCCCCCTCGCTAATCTTGTTGCAATCTATGACTACTATGATTTGTTTATGTTTAACTCTCCTGAATAAATATTGGCAAGACTTTTATGAGCTTGCTTATACTGATTTGTTGATGTAAAATGGTATAAAATTGTGATGGACCTTTGAAATTCTTAAGGCCAACATTTGCACTTCCAGGAAATTTGAAAACAGGTGAGGCAAAGGAAAGGCTTTTGTATTCGAATGTCTCCTCTATACTTAGCTCTTCTTTCATTTGGTTTCTCAGCAATAACAGCATGGATGGCTAGTGAGTTTGTATGTGCAGATTAAAGAGTGTCACCATGCTAATAGTCACTGTCTGTTGACACAGCAGATTAGGTGCTTTATCATTAAGAATGAATCTGTGCAGGCCTTGAAGTCTATAAAATATAGAATTTTCTCTTCTAGAAAATATTAAAAAAATAAAAACGGGATTTTTAGGCTTAAAACATCTTAATCTGGGTAAAAGTGATAATTTATCTGTAATCAAAAAGCAATATTGTTCCATGAGTCAAGGGCTACACTAATGTCTTTACGCATAAGGAACAGAGAGCTTTAATTTATTAAAGACTGAATGCAAGTAAATGTTCTCGCTTGATAGCTTTTACAGGACTAGGCTGCTCATTGTTCCAAACGCACTGCCTTTTATTTGCAGGAGACTGTAAGAATTGATCTTACGTTCTTAAACCTGACCTCTGTTAGGCAGGGGGAGAGAGGGACACACACACACACACACACACACACACACACACACACATGCAGCTATTGGGAGAGAATGGAAGGGAGAGAGAAAGTATCCCACTAGTGTCAGTCTTTGTTATTTAATTTTCCTTTGTGAGGTCTGTTAAGCTTATGTTGGAAAATGGGCCATAGAGATGAACAAAATTCAACCCAGTGTTTCCATATCTCTTTTCTAGAATTCCATCTCCTATAATGTCCTTGCTGCATACCTTGGAAGAGTTTCCTTTTACTGTGGGTCCCCTCAAGATTACTGTAACTTAAAAGGATAATTTCTGCAGCGCCTGGTTGGGGCTGCAGGGCCAGCCCAAAATAGTCAGCGCCTAGGCTATGATTCCTGACCTTTTTTGAAACTGCAAACACCAGATCTTTTGACTTCACAGTGCCCGCCCACTCCCCTTGAAAGTGCTGTGTGGCACTTTTAAAATTAAAGTGAATTAGCACTGTTTGTTTTCAGAATTTGGGACATTGTAAAACTGGGGCTGGAATCCATTGCTCCAAAGATTCTGGAAATGTAATAGCAACTGACACTGATTGAGTTCTTACCTGTGTGCCTGGTTTTGGGAAAAACAATTTATATCATCACATGCTCTACAGCCCGGTGAGCACTGCTGTACAGAAGAAAAAGAAAAACTGATGACAGAAAGAGGTGAGGTCCATGGCCAAGCTCTCCCAGCAGGGAGTGGTTGTGGAGGTTTAATCGGGCCTTGGGAAGAAAGCATTCGATGCTACTTCAGTCAGGCAGAGGCAGCTCTTGCCGTGTCTGAGCATATGAGAGAGGCCACCAGATAATATGCTTTCAGTAGTAGTCTTTTTTCCTAATAGTAGCAGGACTGCTGGGAACAAGCACAGCTACCGAAACCACATTTTTGGAAGGCTTGGGAATTATTGGACTCACCAAGAAAGTGTTCATTATTTTGCGCTTTTGCTAGACACAAAGGCACAACGAAATGGAAAGCCAATTCTAAGGCTTCTGGGTATACCACAATGTGTCAGCAAGGCGACCTGACGGTGTATTACAAGCCTAGAACTTCCCCAAGAAGCAGCTCCTACTGGAAGTTTACATCATTTAGTGCAATCATTTGTGAGTTAATTACCAAGGCCTCCAGCCTGATCACCTCCCTGAAATGTGGTTAAACTTCCCAGCTGGGCATTGTGTGGGCTATTCTCCTGGCTTGGAGCAGCATGAATGGAGATAACTCTGAGATCAAATGTCACAGAATTATTCAACCCACTGCGATAAGAATTTCCTGAGCGCCTACTCTGAGCAGAGACGCAGGACAGGGGTTGCGAAGACAAGTAAGACTTATTCTTGCCCTGAAAGGGGATTATGATCTAGCCTGGGTTTGGGACATATGCACAAGTAACTCTCACAATGACAGAAACATCGCATTTCAATTGTCAGGCTTGCCCAGCATCTAAATCATCCTTGAATGTTAAATTCATAGCTGGTGACTCCCTAGCCATGGAGAGAGAGATGGTGCTTATGTGGATACTTTCATTTTTAATCCAGTCATTTGTTTATTTAATTGATGGTATAACTCTTTTCCTGAGAAGTTTGTAGAAGATCAGAATATTAGTGGGTCAGATGATCAACTGTCTTGTGTTCATTTTGCTGCGGTTGCTATTTCAGGCATTTGTTTTTCTAAACCTTCTGACCCTGTCAATATTCTGTTTAACACCTTCAAGGCCTGCCACTGTTCTTAGTATCAAGTCCAAAAATGACAACGCAACCACCACCGAGGTCTCTGTTTTCTCCATATACTCGCCTTCTTTTATTTATCAGATACACACTGTTGACTGTCGGCCAGGCACTGACCTAGGTGTTTTGTAGCAGTTAACTCCTTTAAGCCCCAGAATAATTCCATACCGTTGTTACCATGTTCCTCACTCCCCTCCTACAGAGGGGGAAACTGTAACAAAGGTTAAATAACTTGCTCAAGGTCAGGCGGCTGTTGGGGGGCAGATGCCCACGGCGTGCGCCCTGCAACCCAGGCCGCGTGGCCGCGGCCCGCGCGCTCAGCCACTGCTCTGCCTCGTTTCTGTCAGGCTTTTACCATCCCCCTTCCTCACTTCAGGGACTTCACGAATATGTCTCTCCTGCTGGACTTCAAGGCCTTGCCTTCTCTGCCTCCATCACCACTTTCGCTCCTCCCATCCTGCCTGCCTACTGCGTCAGCCCTTTAGTTCTCAGTTCAAATAGCACTTTTCCCCGGCCATTGCCCTCAAGCGGAGTTTCTGACCGTATCCCTACTCCGAGGGCACCCCACATTTTTCTCTTATGGTGTGTAACACATTGGTGATTAACCGACTATTTGAATACTAAATATATTTTTTATTTCCATTAGATCGTTCTGTAACTTAAGTGTAGAGACCATTCCCATCTGTGTCCTCCTCTCCTGGCACAGTCCCTAGCCTGTCATAGGCACTAAATTCTCGTACACTACAATACATTTAAGAAGTTAAATAAACCATCGGGCTCTGTGGAATGAATAGAGGTATCTGGAAAGCTGGATGCTTGCTTTCCTACTAACTGGCCGAACCGTGCTGGGCAAAGCCTTACCCTCCCGGCCTCTTTTTCCTCATTTGTGAAATAGGGCCCCAGATAGCTATGCATCCACCCTAAAAGGTGCTGTGAGGACCAAATGGAAAAGGAGGGGAGGATGCATGAGGCCCGTCTGTCCTACCTTTTCATTGGTTGTCATCGTTTTTTCATGTTTATTGAAATGCCACATTTGACTCTATTTGCTCCCTGAGGCCTGTCACATGAAAGTTGCATAAGAAAAATAAACTAAAGCAGTCTGATGAAGCCTCTGGATACAATGTGTAATTTACAGGAAATACCTGGAACAGAGGAACATGACGAACTGCACCACGCCGACGCAGTGAGAAAGCTTCAGCCTGTGGGAAATTCTCCTGCGCTAATGACCTGGAAACTTCAACAGGTAAATCATTAGGAAAAGAAGGAGGTGGTGGTGATAGTGGTTGGGACTTTAGACTAAAGTGACTTAAAATATATACCAATTTATTAAAATGAACCACAAAATATTAGTGTTCAGGGATGCACACTTGGGTGAAAAACCTATAAAGATGCAAGAAGAGGATTACCATAAAAGTTAGAATTGGTTATATATTTGGGGAGAGGACGCATGAAAAGGCATCTGGGTGGCTGGCAACATTCTGTTTCTTGACCTGAGTTATGGTACAAGAGTTTCTGTCTAACAATAAATAATTCATTATACTATGCATTTGTCAGTGTAACTTTCTGTACCTCTGTTTTATTTTTAAGTAAAATTACTTAAAAATAAACAAACTAAAACAGCACAAATAACTCAGCCAATGAATAAATAGTAAATATATAGAGAGCTGTAAATACAAAATAAAAGAGGTGATTGAAAACCCACAAACATCAGTAAGTACATATACTGATAGTCTACATCTGGAGTGGACAAACTTCTGTAAAGGGCCAGATAAAATATATTTTATGCTAATTTAAAATTTTAAATCAGTAATGCTGTCTGGCATCTCTTCCCAGCATCCTTTAGATGAAAATCAGTCTAGCCTATACCCAAACTTTTTTTCCAACTAGTTACTAGAGGGAGCAGCCACTTGTTCTAATGCTGCCTTATCTTTCAAATGCTTTGAAAATTTTATCTTTTGGAATTGCTTTTGGGGTTGAGGCAGTGGTAGCATGCTGAGGCTTTTAAACTGAATTCAAGTTTTGGAGATATCTGTACTAGTTATTCAGAGCCAAAACTGATGAATAAGATGGGTGATCAAATCGGGTGATGATGTTTTTTGGTCAAAAACATTTTCCGGGAAAGCTCATTGAAAACTAGACCTCATAACAGGCTACTGCTCATACCCTTCAATGGAGCAGACACTTTCAAATCCTTTAGTTTCATGCTAAATCCAATAGTCAACCTGGCTTCAGGGATAAATTTTCTTTCAGATAATGCCACTGATATCAGAGAAACAAATTCAACATCATCTGTATTTGTGATTTGGGCATGCTTTTTTTTGAAGGGCTCTGAGGGCTTCCTACTGAAGATTTTTTGTGATTTATTTTCTGATTATGCTGGAAACTCAATGTTTTATCATTGTCTATTACTGTCCTTGAAAACAGAGTGTTGTTACTAATTTTCCTTGATTGATAAAAACACATACTGTCATCTCTGACTAGTCCTACTAACATGTGGTATAACCTTTAGAAAAAATCGACTAATTTTTTTTTCTACAGTGATCTTATTTCTTTAATTACTGTTACCTACTCAGCCCAAATTCTCATGTTCAGCCCTATATTTGAATGAGTCCAAATCTATTAACTTTTAGCCACTTTTTTACAAGTCCTATGGACAGAAAACTTAAGATCAATATCATTTCATTTTCCCTGTAAAAATTCTCTTTCTCTTGATATTATCCCCATGGCATTTTTTTGATAATTCCTACTAACTTCACTTTAAGATTTACTTAATTTCACCCCATATTTGACATTAATGTTTTTTATTTAAGAACTCACAATATGCACGTATGTGTACCAGATCTACTCTGCCAGGCGGCTATGCATTACTTTGAGAGTGTTTCTCCAAACCAAAACAAGTTGCGACACATCCTGACATAATTCCTCTTTCTTTGCTTTCGGAAGCCTTAAGAAATAAACATTCTCAGTGCTACAGTCTCACAATGCATATTGTATCATGATAGTTGGAAGGGATATGACATAATTAACCTTAAAAGAAAACATACCTGAGGTATGAAAGATTAAGTCAAGTATTTGAAGAACTGATCACATGTAAAGTGTTGAGATTTTTTTCTATAAGCCACAGTTCTTGGGTAGAATCTATAGCAACAAAGTTCTTGAGTTCTGAAAGGGTAGGGTCAATGCTTGTCTGACTCATTGGTAATGGATTGATTACTAAAATTATCGCAGGTCTTTATGCCTTCCTGCCCCCACACCCTTTGCAATGTGACTTTTTACTTCCTCCCATGAAAATGTGGATTCTGTTAACTCATCTCTTGTTACTGATCTGGACTTGTTATTTCTTTGACTAATAGTATGCAGTGGAAGTGACTGTACAACCTCTGGGACTAGACCTTAAGAACACTGCATGCTTTTGCTTGCTCCCTTGGTCCCCTGCAACTATCTGTTGGAGGATAAAGGGTATATGGTCCAGTCACTCTGTTGCCTTTCTAGCCAACAGCCAGTCAACTGCCAGACACGTGATCAGGCAATCTTAGACCAACCTAACCAACCAACCTATCCAGACACACCAGCGAGGCTGTGTTATACTAGCTGACCTGTGGATTTGTGATCAATAAGAAATGCCCATTGTTTCAAGTCACTCAGTTTTGGAGTGGTTTGTTACACAGCAATAGCTAACCAATAGACCATTTTAATTCTAGGATCTAACACAAATGCCTAGCTATCATGAAGTAAGCTCTAATACTTTTTTTTTTTAGTAAGGCATACATGAAAGAATAACTATGGATTACTTACTGAAAATCAGAGCTATCCAAAGATGGATGGACTCCTTTAGGAGAGAGTGTTTTCAACATGGGCCATACTGTAGCCTATCAGGATCTTGTTTGGATCATACTTCTATTATTCACTTTTTTCAATTATCTTCTCTCTGACTCATTCCAAATGCTATTTTAGTGTGCAAGTGTCTGTACACACAAATACCGCAGGAACACTATTCAGTCTCCTCTTAAAAATGTATCCCCAGGGCCCTGCGATGGTGGTGAGCATTAGAATTCCGAGCAGCTGGATCGGTCTCGTGAAAGGGTCAGCGAATGAGAATTAGGAGACCTGGAATCTTGTCCAAGCTCTTGTAATATTTGTGTAATATGTGTAGGTGTTTTCATTTTAATAATTGTAAACATTTAAAAATTTTCTTTCAATCCCTCATAATGCCTATTTATAAGATTGAAAAACAATAATATTTACCTAACATATAACATGAAAATTTTGTGGAAATATGAAGAAATAACAAATGAGATATATTTACCTCAAAACCAGTGTGCTTCTATTACAATTATTTTACTTAAATACCAGCTATTATTGGCCTGAAAACAATGTCATCGTGTGGGTAAGCATATTATCAATTTAAATTATAATTTCTATTTATGTGAATTATATTTTTTCAGGATGTTGTGTAACTTTTTTTTGGTCACAGTTTCTCACTGAAACTCGTGTCTATTTCTGTGTACATTCTTGTTGCTTCCTGTTTAACAACCAATGAAGTATTAGTGAGAAAGTAATAATCTGTTCTAGAGTTAAAAAATATTTCTTTATATCTTGCTCTAATTATGTACGATTTTCTAAAATAACATGCTCTTTAACATCATCAGACTTAACTGCTTTAATAAAGAGTTTTATTTTGATAAGATTAATTGATTGGGAAATTGACCACCTGAAACAGGCTTTGACATCAAACCACAGCTCCTTACAAAGGCGCCACCTTTCACAGGAGGGGCATTCCCCTAGTTCTGGCAATGTGACCCCCTACAAATAACTTCCTCAGTGCCAGACTCAAGAATCATAATCTATAAGGTAAAAACTGTAAGCATCAGAGGACCTATATTATAAATGCTTCTAATGTAGACAGGTTCTCTGACTGTACAGTTTAGACTACACAAATTACCACACAGATTTATTTTGCTGTGGTGTTCAGAGACTCCTAGAAGACGGAAAATTTCTTTAACATGTTCATGAGTTAATTTTTTTTATTGCTATTAATTCTTGAAACTCTGAGTTTTGGATTGGGTGGGGCGGATTGGGGAGGACTGACTTTAGAGCATCTGATGTTGGTTAACTAAGTTAATCATGTGCAGAAATAAATCTGGCTTACACCCTGACTGCTTTTCTAAATAACTCTATGCTGGTGCCAGGCTTCAATATGACGCCTCTCTCCATATCTCATTTTTCTTTCATGTTCATTCTGAGCTTTCAGTCATAATGAACCACCATGGCCCTCAGCCCAATTTCAACAAACATGACTTGGAGGAATTTTTACAACAGTTCAGACCCTAGTCCTAGAGGAAGGAGGTGATGTAAGCCCTCTTTGGATACTTCATGATAATCCCTGCAGGCAACCCACTACTGTGGACAGGAGGCCTGGAAACAGCTCTCCCTTACACAGCATCGTCCTTTTGGAGGCCTCAGGACACCAAGCCCCCCTCCCCGGCCAGAAGGAATGTGCTTTTATTTCTCCCCAGGTTTGGAGTCCTTCTGGAGGTAGGGGAAAATGGAAAGCAAAGGGCAGCACCCACATTTCCTCTCCTGAGTTCCTAAGGAAGCTGTGATTTCACTGATATTATAAGAAAGGATTAAAATATAGATCAGTCATTTTCTACTAAGTGGGCTGAAAAAGCATATATAGGATTATTTATTCATGGGTACAAAGAAGCCATCTAAATATTTTAAACACAAATTAAAATTTTAAAAATGCATGAAAAGAGATTACAGTGTTTAAACTAAACTTAACTCATATGTATTCACAGGTATAAACCTGCTTTTGAGAATAAATGGTGCCATTATCTTTCTATAAGTTTGCTCTTCCTGATGAAATTATAAATACAAAGGCAGTTTTGTAGATATATGAGGTGTTCTCTTTTAGTACCACTGAATATCCATATAATTTTGCTTTTGATTGCACATACTGAGCAATTTCAAGAAAATCGGTATAGCGATTATCAGGACAATTTAGGAGGAGTCCATGGGACACAACCAATGTAATTTGAGGGGGAGCTGCAAAACACTTATAGCCAAAATTCTCCCACCTACCATTGCTATGGAAATTGGCATAACCTTGATGGATGCTTTTTTAGGGGGTAAAGAACCGAAGGTCCCAGTGTGAATTTTAACAGGGGGGAGAGGTTAAGGCAGCCTTACGTAGCACAAATAGCCTATCGTAGTGAAAGGAGCTCTGTCCTTAGAACCAAGGAGCAGGATTTGAATCCTAGCTTTATTGCTTACTAACCATATGATCATGGACAGATTATTCATCTTTCAGCATCTAAGATTCATCATCCTAACATGGCCGTATTTTTCTATACCTACAGGCATTTGGAGATTAAATCAGATGTGCGTGGCACATAGAAAATGTCAACAAAACTTCCCTTTCCCATCAGGGAGCAGAACCCATAGGGAATGAGCCTAGAGAAGGAAGTTGTTTTACAGACAGAGAGGTTGTGGGATCAGGAAAATGGTGGCACAAATAAGGCTTTCTCTGTCAGTGGAACAGCTCTTGGGGCAGCCTTGACCAAGAGGTTTCCAGAGCAGAAGCTCTGGTTATACGTGACCTGCCCACTGACCGCTGGTTGTCCTGTAAACAGACTTTGCTTCTCTCTCTTTTTTCTTGAAAATTTTCTTTATTTATTTTTAGAGAGAGGGGAAGGGAGGGAGAAAGAGGGGGAGAGAAACATCAGTGTAAAAGAGAAACATCAGTTGCCTCATGACCCCATCCCCAGGCATGTGCCCTGAACAGGAATCCAACCGGCAACATTTCGCTTTATGGGACGACACCCAACCAACTGAACCACACCAGTCAGGGCTGCTTATCTCTTAATATGCCTCTGGTGGACTCTGGTAATGGTCATATTTCTTATAGCTCCTCATTTCCAAAACAGAAATAATGCCAAAAATTGTATCACTGAACATCTTAAAAAAACCCAGTAACAAAACAATGATACAAATTTCATGCTGTTAATTTATGCTACTCCATCCTTGTGATTCTCCAAAGTCTCATGTCCCTTTTAAAATGCCTGCTTTTGTCCCCGCTTCTTTGCCTATGAAATCTCTAAGTGCTAGAATATTCTATTCCTTTGGCTTCTCTCCAGTCTATAGGGAGACAACTTAGTCAATGATGGCAATTTCCTGCCTGCCTGCCAGCTACCCCTGGGAGGCTAGGATTCCAAAGCCAGGTGTTTTGTCTTCTTTTTTTTTCCCATTATCTTTCTCTTCCATATATGGTTGTGTAAATACACACACACACACACACACACACACACACACACACACACACTGTGTTCTGGCAGCTGGTGTGGACATTAGCGGTATCGTGAAGAGAAAGGTAGTTCCTGCCTTCACATAGCTATTGGAATTGGGAAGATATATTAAACGAATGCTGGCAATTTCAAGAAACTGTGTGCAGGATGCTTTGGGAGCCTGAAAAGGAACATCCAAGTTACTCTGGGTTTTTCTAGAAGAGCTTCCTGATTGAACAGATGTATAAGTTGAATTCTCAAGGTCAACTGTGAGTTACCCAGGAGAAAAAAAGAAACAACCTGTGCAAAGACTAAGAACTATCAATTGATAAGAAGTCTAGAATGGCTGAAGGAAGGAAGGCAAGAAAGAAGGCTTGCGGGGTATTCAGCAGCTCCCGCCAGTGGACCCTGTGAGCCTTGGCGAGCCTCGGACTCTACCATGAATAGCACAGGGTTGGTGTGTGATGGTGACGGTGGGATTCAGGGCAGATTAATGAGTAAACTGAACAGGAAATGACAAAATCAAGGTATGTGTAGTTGTGTAGACCAGGGTCTGAACTATGTCAGTGATGGTATAGGTCGAAGTGGGAAAACCGTTATTGGGCTTTAAAAAAAATGTTCCCCTGACAGGGATGAAGACCTGCAAATGCAATATGCATGTAGAAACGCATCAATGTGAGAGTCAGTTTAGCCTTCCTAGAGCGATGTCACCACTATTCTTATTTAGGAGGCAATAGTTCCCAGGAGGCTGAAGAGAACCATTCCTCAACATTTACAATAGCAATGTGTTTGTTCTCTCAGAAAATACTCACTTGAAGAGCTATCGTGCTTTAGGCTCTATGATAGGTCTTTCAGATATTTTTTTTAAAGCTGCTTATTTATCACATTTTTCTTTAGCTAAATTCTTTAACCTCAAGGTCCACTTGCTGATGCCCATATTTGTGTGTGATAGTCATTCTCTTATCCAGATCCCGGATACAGTTTGAAATGGAGTAGGCTCGTAACAAATGTTTGCTGAATGAACTGGCTGTTAAACAGAACCCTGCTCTGCAATGGGAAGGACAAAGGGGAATGACTTAGGGAATGGAGAAGCAGGGCACCCTCATGCCACTTTTACAATTCTCTCCCTCGGAAGCGCCTGGTAACCTCTTCTTCCCTCCTTTTAGTAACCCTTAGGGAAAGGAACAGCAGGAGGAAATCAACAGGGCCTCCAAAATTCCTTTAACTAGAGATGTGTCTAAATATAGTAAACCTTGATGGAGGTAATCGTTAATAGTTACATAATAACTGAGGAGTTGTCTGGGAAAGTGGCGATGAGATATACAGGTACCTAGAGAATTGACTTGGTTGAATAGAGAACTAAATTGAGACCTTTCTCGTATAGAAATAAGAGAAATGTGAGTTTTACATCTTGAATGTTTCCTTTATTTCTTTCCTTTCTTCCTTCTAGCTGAGGCTTAATGTCTCTACAGTTTATCCCAGAAGATGAAACAAAGGAATGATATCCCCGTCTTTGGGTGTGGGAAATTATGTTAACTCTGCATCTCTGTGGCTCTGAAGGGTGGACATTCTTGTGCTATCAGTGCAGGTGCACCTTGTGCTTCAGCGTAAGATCAGAGCCCATGACGAAAACCTCCCTGAAACCTGGTTTCTTGAAAGGGCTGAAAAAACTCTTCTGGACAGGCATAAAGTGTTATCCAAGGAGGGCACCAGGAAGAAAAAGATGCTGAATGATATGGGCTGCAGCAGCAACCCTCCCTTGCACTTTTCCATCCCATATTTTCTTCGTTATCTATAAAAATCAGGGTCAGGAATTTTAAGAATTCCTGGATATGAATGCCATTCTCAATTCTCCTTAAGTAATAATCATCATTTTGCAAGAGAAAAAAATCTAAAAGGGCTTCATCTGGCTCCTGAGATCCCGTCAAAGAATGCCGTTTTCTCAAATACGGCTCAAGAAACGTAATGCCAAGAGGCAGTGTACACACCAAACACACAAGGAAGAGTGAAGAGTAAAGGAGAAGGGCAAAGAGACTCACTAATCTAATTAAGAAAACTTTAAACTGAAATCTGAGTAGGGGGAGAAAAAAGGCCTATAAAACAGATACTCGGAAGACAGCCGGCATGGCACAGAAAGAATACTGATGAGGGAGGTGCCTAGTAATTTACTGAAGAAAATAACAGGGGAGATGTTTGAGAACTATATTTATGATCTCAGATTATGTACAGATGATGCGTAATAAATAAAATCAACCTGGAGTTTTATCCCTAGGCACCAGATCCAATGACATGGAAAACACCGGCACTCTGTGCACCAAAATTTAGAAATGCATGCGAAGGTTTGCCTTGTTCAAAGGAAACGGATAAAATAAAATTGATGGGTGTGCCCCAAAGCCTTAGCTGTTTAAGGACAGCCACAAAACTGAAGTGTAAATGCCCAGTAGAGAACAATCCTGAACATAAGAGGAAGGAGAACACAGGTGATTTAGGAGTTGGGAGGTGAGGGCTACTGTGAGTCCTCTGCTCAGGTGAAATATGCAAATGCTGATGTGACAACTGAAACAGAGTCTGAAGGCGGCAGTGTTGGGGGCAAATTCCACCATGCAGATGTTTGTTGACCTTTCTTTCTGCTAAAAGCTGAGAATTTGAAATACCGCCTCAGGGACAATATCATTTATTGGAAGTCATAAACTGTAGAACTATGAACCAGATGTTGATCCCTTGGAAAAATTTGAAAAACTTCAATTCAATAAAAATATTTTTTAGTGCCTAATAAAATGAGGCAGGCATTAGACGAGTATAGAAAGATGAGTAAGACAGACATGAGATATACATGCCTTCCGGCAGAGGATACAGATGTTAAATGACCGATTCCACGATTGATTATTTAAATTGTAATTGTGAGACATGCACGAAAGAGAAGAAGAAGGCCAGGCGAGACAAAATAGATTGACCCACTCTACTTGGCAGGGGCAGCTCAGGAAAGGCTTCCTAGGGGAAATAACATTATTGCTGCTACTGGGAGAATTGGGCTGGCAAGAAGGTCCTGAGATGGGACAGGACAGGGAGGTTGGGTCGGTGTGAAGGGTAAGGACTGAGGAGGAGAGTGTGGGAGATAAAGTTCCATTATGGGTTTCCGAGCTTACATTATTCCAAATTAATCTCTTTAAAGGACTGAAATTACAAGGTCATGTCAGCTTCAGAAGATGCCTGTGGGGGACCTCCAGAGACCTCTGCTTTTGGAGTGGGCATTGCCATGGGGAAAGGGACAGAGCAAGGACTATTTTGAGTGGCTCCAGAGGACACAGCTAAGATTCGAGCGTGCATGTTACAAAGATGTGAAATGTACTGAGAGGCCCTTCTCACACTAGAGCTGCCCCGTGATGGAAAGGCCTGCCTGGGAGAAGACAGCTGCTTTCCCTGAGTTCATACGTGAGGGTCAAGTGAGGGCCAGTGAGTATCTTTCAGGGTTATCTTTCCAGAAGGGAGTTCCTGCATTTGGGAAGTTGGATAACATATCATAATAACTCACTTACTGAGCATCTGTGGTAGGCATTGCTTGTTTAAGTGCCAGGAATTTAGAGGTAATAAAAAGCACCCTGTCACATCAAGTGACAGAGAAAAACATGATGCAACGGGGAAAATGTTCTCAAGCACTGTGCTTTTAACCGGAGAAGATTTCTTGCCCTGCCTAACTCCACAGACCTGTCAATTCTGTTCTTTATCCTGGGCCAGCCCCTTGGACCAACGGAGTTTTGCTTTTCTTTTTCTCTAGGTGTTGTCTCTGCACCCACACATCCTCCTCCTTGTGCTCCTAGTTCCTCTAACCTTTCCTATCCAATCAGCCTCTGGCTTCCCTGAAGGTGCACTCCTCATTGTCATTCCCTTGGAAAGGCTGGAAGAGTCATTTGAGAGCTGTAGGGTCAGCCAAGCTGCCAGGGGACCTGAAGCACTGGAGCTGAGCAGGGATCCTTCGGTGTGAGAAGAGCTAGGAGGCAACTCCAGGCAGAAGAGCAACCCAAAGGTGCTCCAATGCATCCTATCTACCCAGTAATAAATTGCTCACTCTTCAGGTCAGCAAAGGGGAAGAGCATTACTAGGCTGGATGTCAGAAATCAAGACTTGCGACGCAGCCCTGTTGCCTCTTCGTATCTTATACCCCGACTTACTATATGAACATAAATATATCTGCCATCTGGCTCCAACAAGACAGAATTCAGAAAAGGAGGTGAGGTGGGATTGTGATTCAACTTCTTAAAAGAGAACTGTAGAGATTGACGTTTTTATCTAAATTAATCTGTTGAGTGGCCATTAACTAGAATATCATTGCGATGCATATTAGAGCTTTTAATTATTGATTTATTTAAACAAACTCTTGGTAGAAAGGCCACTTGGATAAGAGAATTATTTGTAAAGCTGGACGCTGAAATTGCTGCAGGCCCCACCCTGCTTTGTATGGGCAATGTCGCAGGGAGAGAGCACCCCTCCCTGCCGCCCTGGCCTGGGAAACGAGTCTGGGACGAAGAGCTCCTCTGCTCAGCCTCCCAGTCCGACGCTGCTCACTGGGCCCTAAGTGAAGAAAAAAAAATTCTCCGAGGTGAACCTATGTAATATTTCTCTTAGAAGTCTTTTACTTTACACTTATCTTTGGCAAATGTTTTCATATCTGAATTGTCACACTAAAAGGAATGAAGAAAGGAAATACTGTTAAGGTGTCATTTACAGCCGAGGCTTCAGGAGTGAAGTAGGCTCCTGGGACCGAGAGCAAAATACCGGCACTTGGAATGTTTGAGCTCCCAGACTGGTGTCGCTTGGCTTCCCCAGTCAAAGGAGACAGTTCAGAAAGCGCCTGGGGGAGGAGTCTGCCTGTCTGCAAATAGGCATGGGCCCACCTTGCTGGGGCTCCAAAACAGTGCAAAGTACCAGAAATACTGCTGGGCACTTCTGGAACAGAGGGACAGAGCAATAGCTCCTTGAGCTCTGAGAAGAGATTCAGGCTGCAGGCCACAAGACCTGTGTTCTCGCCCCACCGCCACCATGATTAGCCCTGTGAACTCAGACAGGTCACTGATTTTGAGCCTCGTGTGAATCACCTGTAAAATGTGGTGGGTGGGTACATCAAGATCGTTTTTGCTGAGGTGTTCTAGAATTCCATGTAATGACCGCTCCCAGATATTTGGTAGTAGCCTTGGGCTAAACCTACTTCAGAAAGTTATCTTGGTGCAAAATGAAGTTCAAGATACTATAGACAATTATTTTCAGACAATCACTAACAGAATCAGGGTTTGGATTCTAGTGTCCCGAGTCAAGAGAGTTTCCTTGCTTTTGGTTTTCAGGTGGTTCAGTTGCCAGTATAGATGGTGGGATGTGATTTCATGTTTATTAAATAAAAAAGAACATGCAAACGATACAAATATCTCTTTCAAGGGGTTTGGAGAGAAACGTTTTACAAAATCGGGATTATGGAAGACAGCATGGCGTAGTGGTCATATTATAGGTTGAAGTGTGTCCCCTTTAAAAAGATGTGTCGAAGTTCTAACCCTCAGTGCCTGTGAATGTGACCATATTTGGAAATTGGGCCTCTGCAAATTTAATCAAGTTAAGATGAAGTCATTAGCGTGGGCCTTAATCCAATATGACTAGTGTCCTTATAAGAAGAGGGAAATTTGGACACAGACACAACGAGAAAATGACATGTGAAAATGGAGGCAGAGGGTGGAATCATGTACCTATACCCCAAGAAACACAGAAGGTTGGCAGCTGTCGCCAGAAGCTAAGGGAGGGTCATGAAAGAGATTCTTGCTAGGAGCCCTTCAGAGGGCCGTCACCTTGATTTTAAACTTCTAGCCTTCGGAACTTTGGACAATAAATGTCTGTTGTGTTAAGCCACCTAGTCTGTGGTACTTAGTCATGGCAGCTCTAGGAAACTAATCCAGGCGAAGAGTATAGCCTCCGAAGTCAGACATCTTAAGTTAGAAACCTGTCTTTTGACTTAGTAGCTGTACGGGGACAAGTTACTTAGCCTCTCTAAGACTCAGTTTTCTGCTCTGTAAAATGGGTTTATAATCACACCCACCTGATCATATGTTGGAACGGTTAAGTGAGGTAATCAGGTAGGTGAACTGACAACTGTTGTCGGCCTTCCTCAGCTCTGCCTCAGGGGAGGGGGCTGGCCAAGCCTGACTCTTCCCACTCAAGGGCTACTACTTGTCCTCTCGGACCCTGTACAGTAAGTAGCCATGTTGTTTTCAAAGACTAACTGCGTGAAGAATATACCTTAAGAAGAATTATAACTAGCAATCTTACTGATTTACACACACACAAACACACAGACACCCCCACCCCTTATGTGCACAAAACAGTGCGCTTCAACAAAAGCGGCCTCAAGGGCCTGGCTTCACCGTGGTAATTTCAGCTAATGTGGAAGTTGTGGCCTTGGCAGCCCAAGTCTTCGTTGATGTGGGAACTGCTAGTTTGGGGGGCACATCTTATGAAACACGAGACCCCATGATAGCAGATGTCTTGGGGGAGGCCACTTTCAAAGGCCAGGTTTCAATCTCAGTTGGCAAATGTTTAAAATTTCTTAGCTCAACATGGAGAGCCCTGAAGAGAGCAGGGCTTGTGAGAGTGACAGATGAGGTGTGTTTAGGGAGGATTTTACAAATTGTTTGCTTTTAACAAGACATAAACCTCACTGAAAACATCATCTGGTTTTGGCTTGCTAATTATGCTTTTGCCTTACCTCATTTAGTTGAAGCTTTGATGGTCCTAAATTTCCTAAAGGCCTTGTTAAGAAAAATAAAAATAAAATTAGAGTTTAATTATGTAAATATACTACGTATATTATTTTTAGGCTCTCTAAGAAGTGCCCTGCATTTATGTGTATCATTCATTCATTCATCCATCCATCCATCCCCTTTTACTGGGCCCTGCTCTGTCCCAGGCACAGTGCTAGGTACCAGGGTTGCTAGTTACACGGCAGCTGCAACTAATTAAGATTTTGAGTAGTCTATTTAAAATTTTAAAAAACATTTATTGAGATATAATTGACATATAACATTATATTAGTTTCAGGTGTACAACATAACAATTTGATATGTACATATATTGCCAAATGAACACTGTAATAATTTTAGTTAACATCTGTGGCCATACATAGTTACAAATTTTTTTTTCTTGTGATGAAGACTTTTAAGATCTACTCTTGGCAACTCTCAAATATGTGGTACGGTATTATTAACTATAGTTACCATGCTCTACATTATAGTCCCATGGCATATTTATTTTATAACTGGAAGTTTGTACCTTTTGACCACCGCTACCCATTTCACCTGTCCTCCACACCCATCTATGAGCTTGGTTTTTTGTTCGTTTGTTTTGGAATCCACATACAAGTGAGATCATGAAGCATTTGTCCTTCTTTGTGTGACTTATTTTACTTCACTTATCATAGTGCCCTCCAGGTCCACTGATGTTGTCTGCAATGGAAAGATTTCCTTCTTTTCTGTGGTCAAATAATATTCTATTATTATATGTATACACACACGTATAGTATTTTGCAGTGTATAATGTGCACCCATGTTTTTGGCCCAGACTTTCAGGAAAAAAATTTTTTGTTTTAATTTTTTAATTCAATTTTTTATTTATTTATATTTAGATACCTATTTTTTTTGCATTATAAAGGAATTTTAGCATTTATTTTTGAACATGTTATGGTACAAGAAATTTTATGTAACAAATAATTACAAAACACAAGAACAGATACAAGATATTTTAGGCACTACCCCGTGTATAATGCACGTCCTTATTTGTCTCTCAAAAATTTGGGCAAAAAAGTGAGCGTTATACATGGCAAAATATTATATATATATATGTACACATACACACAAATATATGTATACACACATATATGTACACACACACATATATATATATGTATATATTCTTTTTTATCCATTCATCCTTATATCGCTGAACATTTAGGTTGTTTTGAGATCCTAGCTATTCTAAATAATGATCTAATGAACATGGGGTACATACATCTTTTAAAGTAGTATTTTCATTTTGTTTGGATAAATAACTGGAAGTGAAATTCCTGGACCATAGGGTAGCTTTATTTTTAATATTTTGAGATATCTCCATGCTGTTTTCCACAGTGACTGCACCAGTTCCCACCGTTACTCGCAGAGTTTACTTTTCTTCACATCCTCACCAGCACTTGTTATTTGTCATTTTTGATCATAGTCATTCTCGCATGTACGAGGTGATATCTTGTTCTGGTTTTACTTTGCATTTTCCTGGTAATTAGTGATGTTGAGCACCTTTTCAGGTACCTGTTGGACATCTGTATGTCTTTGGGAAAATGTTTATTCAAATCTTCTGCTCGTTTTTTAATCAGATTGGGTTTTGTTTTGTTTTTTGTTTTTGCTATTGAGTTGCATGAGTTCTTTATATATTTTGGATATTAACCCCGTTAATATATTCTAATGTCATCGTGTCTCATTCAGTCACCAGGGTCTCTGTGCTAGCACTGGAGCTGATAGAGAGCCCAGCTTGAGACCGGTCTTGCCCACAGGGGCTTGCCTTCCCGTTAGAGAAGGAAGGAAGATGGCGTTGCCGCCTTCTAAGTGCTGTAAGAGTACGACTAGTGTAACCAGAACAGGAATAGTAATACTCATAAGGAAAATAGCCAACACTGTTTATTTTGTGACAACCCGTAAGTGATTTAAATAGATTATGTTATTTAATACTCACATGAACCTGATGAAAGAATTGTTTATTTATTCCATTTTATAGATGAGAAGACACAGAAGTTAAATAACTTTTCTGAGCACATATAAATAAGAAGCAGCAGCACTGGGATTCCGGCCCAGGTGGTCTAGCTCAGAGCCTGCCCTCATAATCAATTTTCTGTGCTGTGCACATGAACTCCATTTTAAACAGTGTTACCAACCACAGCTTTATACACATAAAGCTAGATTATTCAGTTTCATAGGAGGATTTCATGAAATGTTTCTGTATGTAGCAAATGCTCTTGGCACATTCAAAATAAGGTCCAGTTGATAAAATTTGATTTATGTCTTTTTCTTCAGGAACATATCTATTCTGTAATGGGAAGTGCACCTGAATATAAAATTTTAATCAGATTACATATAGCAGAAAAAGATAAAGGTGATATAGTGGATTACCTTTCCCTCTACTATTGATGAAAACACTTTTATTGACAGTTTTTTAACACAGACAAAATGTAAATTATCCCACTGCACATATAACCTTTATTGTTCTTGAATTTTAATCGTATGCATCTATTTTGTTTTTTAAAAAATACATAAAGATATAATATAGAAAATAAAAGGTCTCTTTTCCACCTTGACCAGCTAATGATCAAGAAGTGTTTCTTGTGTATTCTTGAGAAATCAGTGTGGGGTTGAATTATATTCAATTTGAGTGAGCTAGGAGGAGTGAAAAGACACCTTCTATTGTGTTTTGACCCCCCTGCCCAGAGGGTATGAAGTCACAGAAATAAAAATTACTCTGTTCTGGGGTGTAGGAGGAAAGGAAGATGGTCAAAGAAAAAGTTCTAGCCATTTGAGTCTTTTGTTTCTTTCCCAAGTATGTCAACCTGAATTGTATGGTAATATGAACTCTTCGGTCTCTCAGTAGCCTGCCATGATCCAGGCACAGCTTGCTCATTGACATCCACCCTAAACACAATTCTCATGCTTTTATTCGTCCACCAGCCTTGGAGGACAAGAAAGATTTACACTGAAATCCAATGCAGATTCTCCTTTTACTCATATTCCTTTCTGTTCTCTTTACTTTTTCACCCTCTCCTTGTTTTCCTCTCTCTCTCTCTCTCTCTCTCTTCCTCTCTCTCTCTCTCTCTCTCTCTCTCTCACACACACACACACACACACACACACACACCCCTCTGTGTATTTCCACTACATTTTAGATCCTTGCCGTTTTTTTCTGCACATGAAGGGGTACATTTGACAGTACATAGCAATGGCGTTTATGTGCATGTGTATTTCTAACAATAGTCTGTTGCTTGCATGATTCTGTTTAAGTCCTTAACAGCATGCACAAATCCTTTGTGGGAGATATCTGGAGTCAAAAGAGTCTTCACTCATTCTACAGGCCATCGCTGAGTGCTTCTTTCATCAATACACCATTGCTAGGCGTGAAATGGGCTATTTAGGATTTTAAGAGCCAAATGTAAATGTGCTTAATGAGCCTCCAGGGAGCCGTGGCATGGTCAGGGAAAAAAGGCTTTTAGCAGCAGATGCAGACAAAAGTATTGGGTTTCATTCTCTGGGTCTCCTGAAAAGTCCAAGACAAAGAAAATGGTGATCCTGGCCCTTGATGGGGTAGGAGTCAGTCAAAACCTAAAACCCAAGCAACTGGAGTCTCTTGACATTTTTCTATTTGGTAAAGAATTCAACAAATGGTGGGGGGACAGATGGAGTATAATGACTTGTTATAGTAGTGCAAAGCCCCTGGTGCCGTGGGGTATACCCTAAAGGAGCTCAAGAAAGCCAGCAATGGAGAAGAAATCTTTGCCATAGTTGTAAGCTTCTGAGCAGTGATCTGAAATTTTTTTTAGAGTTTTAGATCAGTTCAGAAAAACTCATCTGAGTATTCCAAATCTGCTTGAAATCTCTTTTTGGCTCAGTCAAAACAACATTCTTTTTCTCTTTACTAGTAAATATGAAGGCTAGTTCAGGCATCTCAGCGCATTAGAAATCTGTTGAATGTCTCAAATTTATTTTGCTGTAGCTTGGGGCTGGAGTCTGGGAGACTTCCTGCCTCTGACAACTGTTTTATGCCTACCGGGTCGGGCCAGTTCTTCTTTAGTGTGTTAAAAGTGGTGTGTTTCTGAATATAACAATACTGATACTTGATCCTGGCAGGAAAAAAAGTGAAAAATAACTCATAAAAATTTTTTTTATGGCTTTAGGCAAGTCAGTAACTCTGGGCAATCCGTATGGTTTGCATTCTGCGACAGCTGAGCTTCTAGCATTTTCATCCCTTGGAAAGAGGATAAAGGCGGGGTCACCCACACTGTTTTCCTTGATACCCACGCTCCTATACTCAGGTTTGGAAACTCTCGGCTGCCTGTATCCACGCGCAGCCTACACTCTGCACTCATTCTCAGCAAACCTCTTCCCCAGGTTTCCTCACTTCCTTGATCGATTTGTATACCTGTGTGTGATATGAATGCCCTGGCTGATAAACTCTGGGAAGATAGGGTAGAGTCTTTTTTCTTATCTCTCAGAACATTGAACACAGAATTTTTTCCCATGGAAACTATTAAGTAGATAATTGACAAATAACATATATATATATATATATATATATTTTTTTTTTTTTAAGCAGTGCACTTTGGTTCTTTTGATAAGTCCCTATTCTCTTGACGAGTCTGGCTAAGTTTATACTCTTGCCACTACTATGATGATGTCTCACTTAAATTTTATGAGCTCATGAGCCTAAATCCTAAGTTGTTTTTTTTTTTTAATGTTCAACCAAGAGAATATTGGATTGTGTGCCCTGGAATAAATCACTGAAATTCTTGCTATCTCAATTTTTCTGTCTGTTGAAAAGGATAAGAATAATTATTTATCAGGTTCAGAAATGTAAGGTGGAGAGAAATAGGAATGTCTATTTCAGTGCTGGCTCACAAGTTCCATGAACTCCCTGAGCTTCAGTCCCCCTTATCTGTAAGTTAGGGATAAGACTTAATTTATAGGGTTGTAATTAAGATTGAACGAGGCCCGTTCTCTCTCTCTCTCTCTCTCTCTCTCTCTCTCTCTCTCTCTCTCTCTCTCTCTCGGCAGGCCTTCCCCCACCCACTTGTTTCCCCAGGGCCTCTCTCTCTTTCCCTCTCTCCCTCCCTCTCTCAGGAGCACACCCTCACTTTTCCCCAACTCCTTCCCCCAGGCACATTTACCTTTGCCTTTCTTTCTCTTAAGTTTCAATGGCTCTTCTTTTGCCTCTGTAACTTGTTTCCTGTCTCCTTTCTGCCCCTCTGACTTTCTAAATAAACTTTCTCCTTTGATTTGGAAAAAAAAAAAAGAGTGAATGATATTCAATGAGATGATACATGCATGGCTTTCAGAACTGTGCTAGTACTTAGCAAGTGCACAGTAAATTCCACTGAGGAGGACTGACTTGCTTTTGACGAAACACTTGACTCCTAAGGATTCCCTCTGGGGTTGTAAGGAGGAGAGCAGATCTTTGGGTCTTGGGACAAAGGGCCATGTGTCTTGCTCCCTGGCTGTATCCTGAAGTGAAAGCACCATCTCAGAGGAAAAGGTCAGAGGCTACCCAAGGGATAGATTGGAGGCCTGAAGTTCTGTCCTCGCTCTGTATTTCCAGATCCCAAATGCACCTCAGAAACATAAGGTGGTGGACCTAGAGAGACTCTGCCAGCTGCAACAGAGGTGTCTCAGCACCGAAAACTTTGCACAGGGGGCCAGTGACCCCAAGGAACTTCATAATGCCTTGAACTCTGGAACAAATAGAACCTGGGCCCAACTTTGGGGACCTTGAGACTGATTGAAGTTGTGTTTCCATCCATCCAGGCAGGACGGGAACTCAAAATTAAGTTGGTTTATAGAAAATAAAGAGATGTGATATTATGTGTTACTAACTATAACATTAAAAATATTAAATCTGCCACAAAATTTCACTTAGATGTTGACTCCATTTAATATTGAAGAACTTTGAGGGAGGATACATTTTTTAAATAATATAATATTAAGTCCATCCCAAAAACAAATTTGGCAACTTTTAAAAGCAGTCTTTTTGATTTTTTAAAAACAATTTTAATAACCTGATTCTCTATAAATTATGACTTTTACCCTTCGACATGACCTGGCCACCTCAAATCTTATGCAATGTCAGACAGATTAAAATACGTTCTAATAAGAATAAATAGACAATAGATCACTGATGTAACAGCAGATAACATAGTGCCCTACATAGTTATAGATCTTTAATAAATATTTGAGAAATGAATGGATTAATGGGCAGATTCTGACCAATCCTTAGAAATACTGACAAAAGTGTAAATTTTATTCACCTTAGCTTTAGTTTTAGTAAACTTTATTCTATGCTAATACTTGTAAGATCAGTCATTGGTGCGTAGCATATGTAGCAATTCTCTATTAACCAGAATGTATGATTAATCAAAATAAATATGCTGTTTCCTGACCATACTGAATCATAAAGAACTTACAGAAATAACACTGTTCGTAGGTACCTCACTACCTCATCAGCTGAGGGCACCATTACCCTCAGATGAAACGGAGGAGGGGCATGTTTTGCTCCTCCTCTTCATTGTTCTCCCTCTCGCAGCTCTTGGCCCCTTGGTGAGGGCTTCACTTCTCATATGGCCCTTTGGAGACAAGGTCACTTCACTATAGCAACTCATCTCTTACGTTTTTCCCTGCTCTAGTCTGTAATTATCTTGATAAAAGATTTGTGTGCAAAGATGCTCTTTGCTGTTTCAGATATGGTAATGAAAAATAGAAATTAAATATCCAAATAAATTATATTTCCAAAATAGGTATCATGTAGCTATTATATTGTAGATGATATTTTTAAAATTATATAATAACTAAGAAAATGTTGGTGTCACCAAGTCAAGTCAAATGAGAAAATAGGATATAGTTCAAGTGTGTGGTTCTGTGGGCATATGAGAATGGATGTTGACCTATAAAGAGTAAATAATTGGATTTTGCTTGCCTCGGAGCATCCTCAGCCACTGATTTTTCCCTAAGCAGAGTTTTTGAAAAATATTGAGGGGTAGTGACTAAACTCACACTCTCTTTCCCAAATACCTGGACTACAGTCTTTCTATGTTACTGGTTAAGCATAAAGTGAAACTGAGGTGGGGCTGGTTGACATCCTAGTTTGAAAATTGAGAAGCCTTGCTATGACGCATGCTTAAATAAAAAACCCTCTCACCTTGGCTCGGAGGGTAATCAAAGAAGTGTCTCTGGGCAGGGTAAAGAATTTCTTTGGAAAATTGTTTTGGATTTCTTTTCACCAGAAGTTAATTGCTGATCATGGAAGCCGATTACAAAGCTGCCTGGCAGTAACTATGGTTATCTCTTGGTAGAGTTGTGGGCTAATTTTAATTTTCTTTTTGATACCTTTATTTTCTAATTTCTTAGCAGTGAGCATATATCAATTTTATAAACAGAAAAAATAAAGATTAAACCTTCTAAATTCCTTGTATGCCTAGTCCTCATTGGCTTGTGTGTCGAAAACTAGGTCACATTTTCACTAACATGAAAATTATAATGACTTTGCCCCTGCTTGCCCATGAAGGAATTTAGGATCTTCCAACTGCTCTCCAGGTATTTAGAAGAGTCTTCCACTCTTTCTTCCTGAGCACCACTTTCTGATAATCTGATATCCTTGTCAAGAAGCCACAGTGTACAAGCAGGCACACATACAGTGCAGGCTAACTGGTCTTTCCTGATGACAACACGGACTCCACAGTGGCCCTGGCCAGGGGACAGGAGCACTTCTCTTCCCTCTACCCACTTTCCTCAGCATTTTCTAGGATCCTCTGCCCCAGAAGGATAGCTGATAATAAGCTGGAAATTTTCACAAGACTTGCTGTAGCCATGAAGCAATGAAAGGGGAATATACTGTAGATGTTAGCACGCAGCCGTGAATACCTGAGCCTCCCTTCGAAGCCCACCGGCCAAGGCTGGCCTCAAATATCTGATTCCCAGTGTTCTACTGCCTTTCTGCCCAGCGTCTCCCCACTGTACATCCTAGAATGCTCAGAGCTGTTTAGGTCTTGGAGTTCACATCTGCAGGAATCCCAAAGAGACCAAGGTGCTTCTCCTTCCTTCCGGACTAAGGCTTACCTCCTTGGGCCTCATTTCTGATCTTGTTTACAGGAAGATTGCCCAGGGTGGCTGCTGTCTTGGGAAGAAAGTCAGGCCCCTGTGCTCAAGAGCGTATGGCTAGGTCCTGTAATTCCAACAGAAAAATGTCTATAAATTACCTGAAAGTCTATATGTTACATTCGTTCTTTTCTGGAAGTTTTGGTGTTAAATAAGAGCTCAGTGGTCCAGTCCAAGTTTCTCTAAGAACTTAGTATTTCCTTAATGTTTGCTTTAGCCCAGGCACTGTGGTCACAGGGGTAAGAGTAGGGCTTTGTTAGTAGAGAAAACAGATGCTAGGAGCATCCTTTGATGTGCTATGTGCCTCAAGAGAAGTAGGAAATGAGTGCTGTAGGCATCTTAGAGGAAGGAACCCTAACTCCAGAGGAGGCTTTATGGAGACTAGGATGGATCTTAAAGAATAGAGAAATTTTTTAGGCAAAGAAGGAAGAAGGATGTTCCAGAAAGGGAGCATGGTATGCAGAAGGAGAGTCTTAAGAGGCCATAATGTCACTGGTGACTGGTGAACTGAGTCTTGAAGCTTAATCATATTTTGTGTGCATGTGGTTTGGAAGGTGGGAAAGAAGATGAAAGTGCTAGCCTTGGCCCAGCTTGCTGGGGTTCTTATCTGCTGTGTCAAGCTAAGAAGTTTGTACATTTAGCTTTCAGCATGCTCATATTTATAAGAAAGGTACTGACATATTCAGATTTGCTTAACAGGAAGAGAATTCTGATATAGATGAGGAATATGGACAAAGGGGACAGAGAGAGGCCAATTAGGAAACCAAACTATAGTTGTGAGATGAAGAGGAAAGGCTGGATTCTGGGAAACAGAGAAGGAAGACAGGAAGAACCTTCTATAGACATAAGAAGTTCAGTTAAATTGTACATGCCAGGAGACGTCCAGTAGGCGAGTAGAAATAAGGACTTTATCTGAAAGGAGACATCTCTGCCTCAGGTGGATATAGGCACCACTGGCCTTGAAAGCAGTCAAGGCAGTAGATAGTAAATAAGATTACTTTAGGGAGGGTAAATAGCCCGAGAGAGAAGATCCTAAGAGGAGAGATGAATGATACAGGAAAGTGAGGGGTAATTGGAAGAACCAGATCTTAGAATAGGCAGGAGGGCATTTAATCCAGAAACTAGATAAAAGAGATTCTCCCTAAATAGGTGTACTATGCTTGAGGAAAGGTAAGAATTGATAGTACTTCTGGTCAAGAGGGTGACATAGGTAAACGTGGCTCACTTCCTCACACCACCATGTCAAAATTACAACTAAAATATAGAACAACCAACACTCAGAACCATCAGAAATAGAGTTGGAGGGAAGTCTGACAACTACAGAATTAAAGAAAACACATCCATCCATAGTGGTAGGAGGGGCAGAGAGGCAAAAGGGTTAGCCCTGCTTCCACATATGGTGGATAAAAATTCAGGGGGGACATCTCAGAAGCAAGGGATGCCAGCCCCACATCAGGCCCCCTAGCCCAGGGTTCCACTGCCAGGAAGATAAGTCCCTATAATTTCTGACCGCAAAAACTAGCAGGGATTGAGTCAGTGGAAGAAATTTCTGGAGTCCCAAACGGTTCCCCTTTAAGAATCCACATCACGAACTTACTCAGACTCACTCCCTCTGAGCACCGGGACCAGAGTAGCAGTGTGCAAGGCACCAGTGGCATACGGGAATGAACTGAAGTGTCTGGAATCAAGGTGGGATCTGGGGGGACAGCTTTCTCCCAGACAATAAGGTAGGCAGAGGCCATTGTCCCTCTGTTGAACCCTCCTCCTACAGAGTCGCAGAACTGGCAGGTGGATGCCATATATGAGACTCCATCAATCTGGCTAACACTGTTTGCCCCACCCTGGAGACCCCCAGAGACCCCATCCCACCCAACTTACGGCCAACCTAAGATGTTAACCGTGACTTTTCCATAAAAATGGTTGGTCTTGGTTCATGCTTCACAACTTCCTAAATCCTATCAAACAAGCAAAAATTGGCCTCAGTAAGTCCCCAGCCCCTGTACCTGTTACTAAGTGGCTCGGCCTGGCACTAGGAGGAGCCAACCTAGGTTCACAGCTTGGCTTTGCCTGGGAATTACCAAGCCCAGCAGAAGTAGCTACCATCTGCAGATCGCTTTGTAGCTCATGCTGGGTGGCGTGGGCAGAACACGGGTGGGGCCTGACTTTGACCTACATCACCTGGAACACTCCAGAGCCTGTGTACCCAGTGGATGGATACAGACCATATAAGAGCACCACCACCCTGCCCCTGCACAGCTGATCCTGCATGGAAGGTAGAGGTTGGTGGTCAGTGGTCCTAACCAGTTCTTGCAGCTAACTGGACTTGACAAATCTCTCCCATTGACCTGCCAAGAGCATTCAAGGCTCAACTACAACAAGAGGTTGTGCTCAACCCACATGTATGGCGTGCCCCGAGTACCCAGCTTGGGTAATAGGGGAGGCTGTGCCACTGGGCCCTATAGGACATCTACTACATTATGTCACACTACCAAGTTGCAGAGTCACAGCAGCTCTACCTAATACATAGCAACAAACAGAGTGGCTGCCAAAATGAGGAGATAAAGAAACATGGCCCAAATGAAAGAACGGATCAGAACTCCAGAAAAAGAACTGAACAAAAGGAGAATAAATAATCTATCAGGTGCAGAGTTCAAAACACTGGTTATAAGAATGCCCAAGGAACTTAGTGAGGACCTCAAAAGCATAAAAAAAACCCAGGCAGTAATGAAGGCTACACTAATTGAAATAAAGAACAGTTTATAGGAAAACAAGAGTAGAGGGGATGAAGCTGAGAATCAGATCAATGATTTGGAACATAAGGAAGTAAAAAACCAACCAGAACAACCAGAAGAAAAAAATAATCCAAAATAAAGTAGGATAGGGTAAGCAGCCTCTGGAACAACTTCAAGAGGCCCAACATTCATAGCATATGGGTGCTGGAAGGAGAAAAAGAAAAAGAAATTGGAAATCTATTTGAAAAATAATGAAAGAAAACTTACCTAATTTGGTAAAGGAAATAGGCATGCAAGTCCAGGAAGCACAGAGAGTCCCAAACAAGATGGATACAAAGAGGCCCACTCCACAACACATCATAATTAAAACACAAAAGGTTAAAGATAAAGAGAGACTCTTAAAAGCAGCAAGGGAGAAGCAGTTAGTTACCTACAGGGGAGTTGCCATAGGACTGTCAACTAATTTCTCAAAAGAAACTTTGCAGGCTAGAAGGGATTGACAAGAAATATTCAAAGTCATGAAAAGCAGAGTCCTACAGGCAAGATTGCTCGAACCAGCAAAGCTATCATTTAGAATTGAAGGGCAGATAAAGAGCTCCCCAGACAAGAAAAAACTAAATGAGTTCATCATCACCAAATCGCTATTATTTGAAATGTTAAAAGGACTTATTTGAGAAAAAGATGATCAAAACTATGAACAATAAAATGGCAATAAGTACATATCTATCAGCAATTGAATCTAAAAAACAAACTAAGCAAAAAGAAGAACAGAGACAGAACTATGGATATGGAGAGTACTTTGACGGTTGCCAGATGGGAGGTGAGGGGATTAAGAAATACAAATAAATAGTTACAGAATAGCCATGGGGATGTTAAGTACAGTATAGGAACTTATACGCATGACCCATAGACATGAACAATGATGTAGGGATTGCCCGAGGGAGTCGGGGGTTTGTGTTAGATGTAATTTAGGAATTCTTTGTTGTGCTGTTTTGTCTCCCATGGACATATAATTTGCAAAATCACCCCTCCCACCCTTTATAATGTGAAGAGTAAATGAAAAACAGGAGAGATGAACAAACTTCCCCGGAAGAGTTGGAATTACAAACAGAAGAGGAAGCAAAAATATTGGAAGGGACAATGTAGAGATGTATGCACCTTTCATTCTTATTGCTTTTTACACAAGAGCATTTGGCTCAGTTTCCAGTAGGCACTGTGACTGCCAGGTTTTTGCTTGTTCAATTGACTTTTATTGCTTTGCTTCACACTTTTAAAATATTTGCAACCCAAGAAGAGCTTGTGTAATTCTGGGTACTGATGCTTGAGTGTGAAGATCTTTAGGAAACAATTTGTTAGAAATTATAAATTATGTATTTAGCCTCATATTTAGTATTTTATCTGGTATTTTGAAATTAAAGTATACATTAGTGTATGAATAATTACTGCTGGACTTGCTTATAAAAAATGGAAGACATTGTCCTTTTTCATAATTGGTGCTTATGTTTCTAGAACCTCGACAGAAACCCAGCTATAGATGTATCTTGACAATGTCCAAAGTGTGGCCTCTTTACTTACTGGTATCATTTGTTTTCAATAAAGGGACATAATATCCCCTTATTGGATTAAAATGTGTCTTGAAAAGCAAAAGCAAATTATGCTGAGCATGAAGTTTGAAACCTGAGTGCAAAACATCTAAACACTGGGTGTTCTTTCTAATACACTTAGCAGATGGATGGGAAGTGATGTTTGCTGTTTATTTCCTCAACATATCAATATGTGAGGATGTGGTGCAAAATATGGTTTTCCTGCAAATGAGCAAAACTATGCCAGAAGAGCACAAGAGACATAGTTTGTACTCTGAAAGAACTTTAGAAATTGGAGGGCCACTATCAACTTAAAATCTGCCCAGTGCTTTTTACTCATCAAAATCTTAGAATGGTTGTGATCAGGGCTGAAAAGATGCGATTGTTTCTGCTACTCATCTAACCATTTCAAGAGTACTTAAAGGGTTCTTTCAGGCAAGAAACACAAGGACAACTGAAAGCTATCTGTATTCATGGCCTTTAAATTAAAAAAAAGAAAAGAAGAAACAAATTGTAAATTTAAGCCACCAAAAGATGCAATGCATATCATGTGATTTTTCCAGACTTTCAGTGTGTATTTTTGTGCCCAGTTACCTTTCTTTGGTTGTCAATCACTTAAGAATTAGGACATGGTCATGGTTTAATAGTCAATTGGCATTATTTGGGAGTAGATATGAAATTAGTCATAGTAACCAATTAAAGATTTCTGCAGGAGTATCACACTGATAAAGGGGAGCTTTAAGAAGGGATAAATCCCTAGCTTGTGTGGCTCAATAGATTGAGTGCTGACCTGCAAACCAAAGTGTCACTATTTGATTGCCAGTCAGGGCACGTGCCTGGGTTGCAAGCCGGGTCCTCAGTGTGGGTGCGTGAGAGGCAACCACATATTGATGTTTCATTCCCTCTCTTTCTCTCTCCCTTCCCTTCTCTAAAAATAAATAAAATCTTAAAAAAAAAAAAAAGAAAGGGGTAAGTAGCTAAAAAGCATATAAAACCCTGAGAATATCTACTTGTTTTTTAGGATAAGTAAAGTTTTCTTGGCTTTTTTGTGGAATTTTTGGTGCTACTCTAAAACCTTTGTTATTTATTATTTCTCAGTTGCTCTTGTTTGTATGTTATTGATCATGGGTTACCTACATTTCCTGGAAAATTATAAAAATTCCTCTAAACTAAGTGAAAGTTACCTGACCATCCCAAGTAGAATAATGAAGTGGCTAAAATGTTGAAAGATTCATGTTCCAATAGGTCAAGTTTAGACATTTATAGTCACAATCTTGTTAATAGTGACCTATAAAATTTTAATCCATGCCTGGGGCTGAGAAAAACAGATGCTCATTTTTGTTTGTAAGTTTCCATCATCTTGGTGCCTCTGGGATAGAAGGGTGAGTATTTGGAGCCACTTACACTAGAAGAAATATTTTTATCTTAATTTGGTGAGTTGAGAGCAACAGCTTTAAACTGAGAAGTAGTATTGTGAAACTTTGACCTGAGAAATGGTGCTGGGCGTAAGCTGACTTGCCCATGGGCCTGGCCCTGGGGCTAGAGACAGTGCCTGGAAGTTCGAAACCCAATGCAATCCCTTTGTTATAAAGCAACAGAAGATTCTCTTATTTCTCAGAGAATTCACTGGATCATGTTATGTAATGGGAGTAGATGAGGCAAAGGCATCTGGTCTTTGGAAGTGTTTAAATATCTCCAAAAATTTCATTTTGTGGCTTCCACTCTCTTTACTCCATTGAACTGTTTTATATAAAAGCATTGAATTTTACAGAAATATTTTGCAAAGTGAATGCGAAGCTATGTATCATAGTGGATAAAAAAAACTATAATGGGTAGAGGACTCAGGAAATCTGGGTTCTAGGCCCAAGCCATTCTCCTTGGAGAAGTCCCTTAATTACTCTGACCCTCATTTTTGACATTTGTATAATGGAGGTTTGACAGGCTGCCCTATCTATGACCCTGTCCTCTTCTGTTAAAATAATACAGCTTCCAACATTTCTCTTGGTAAGAAGTACAAAAAGCTAACTGCAGTGACCAATGCCTAATAAGGCAAAGCAATAAGGAGTAAAGCTTCAGTGCATTCTAAAACATTTGGTATAGAAAGCTGTATTATAAAACCCAGAGCAGAGAGGGAGTGTCTTGGTCTTAAGTATGATAAGTTAGAGTTACTATTTCATATAAGGTCACAGTCTTACAAATGAGAGGAACCAGAGTTTGTCATGTAGCTCATACAGGAGGTCTTTGGGAAGAAATCCACATGGCGGCAAGGTGTATTTTTCCCTAGTGAAGAAGAAAACCAGCCATGGTTAATGTAGACCAGAGATCATCTTTCCTCTTGGTGGAACCAGTTTTCAATGAAGCAAGTATAATAGAGGCAAAAGCCACAGACATTCAACAAATACATGAAACTTTGCAATTTATAAGATCAAAAAACAAATGAAGAAACTGAGAGTATGTACAGGTATCCATGAAGAAACAGTAAAGCCAGTCAATGCTCTGGAAGTTCCCTTTTCCAGAGGGCACTAGAGGTACATCTTTTAGGGCAGAAAGGAAGAGGCTGGTGCTTGCATTATACATGTTTCATTGGGGGACTTCTAATTCCCTCACCCCATAGCTCCCTATATCTTTCCATGTTGACCACATTTTGAAGAGTAAAATGCAAATAATTTAATGGAGCCATGTTGTAATAGCAGAAAGTAGCCAAGAGTTTCATGCTATTTCATGACCTTAAAAAATAAACTATTGAGCTTTATGCTGAGAAATATTAAAAAGAAGTTAATGCAACAAACACCCTTACCTTTTCTCTTATCCTTGGGGAAATGTCATGACATGGTTGGGTATTTTCTGCTTCTGACCCAGAGCTATATCCAGATAAACCAATCTTAGTTTCCAACATCATGTCCTCCAAAGGAAAAAAATAAAGGATGGCATGAGGGCCAAGGTCAGGAAGTGAGGGCTGAAGATAGGGTGCAGGGTCTATTTAAGTTTTAATTATATTCCTTTTACTCAACATGTCACCAAACTGATGTCACTGTTGTCGGCCTCCTGGCCCACTGTCCTTGTGTCTAATTTCTGCTTGGATGTACCACTTGGTTGGGTTAGTCTTTGGTATTTCCTTTTTTAGCTTTATGGCCTACCCAACTCTTGGTTCTGGGTGCTTTCTTAATTTCAGTGACTCCCTGCTCTAGCCCCATGTAACCCTCAATGATTGCCCTGATCCATCTCCCAGAAAAGGGAGATTTTGACATTAGCTGTGTCATCACCTGGTTGTAAGTACCGATGAGACAGTATATGAAGAAGTCCCATTCCAGTGAATGGGTTAGGTCTTCACAGACAAGATGACAGTGGCAGGGAATGTCACTCTTTCAGCACTCAAAGGGCCTCCTCAGTCAATGGCTACTTCAGAACAGCACAACTGGTCAACTGTACTAAAACAACAGCCACAACAATAACAACAGAAAATTAACCTTAAATTAAAAACTCCATCACTTCCCCTGCATATTACAGTTCATGAAGATGAAATCACCTGGCCAGGTAGCTCAGCTGGCTAGAGCGTCATCCCAGTACACCAAGGTTGTGGGTATGATCCCCAGTCAGGGCACATACAAGAATCAACCAATGAATCTATAAATAAGTGGAACAACAAACCAATGTTTCTCTCTTTCTCTCTCTCAAATCAATCAATAATTTTTTTTTTTTAAGATAAATCAGGCACGTACCAGGAAGGGCAAAAAAGTGAGTTTCTTTCTCCTCTTAAAGGGAAACACTTTTAAAAATGCTTTTAAGACTCTCAAATCATCGCTGTCATATATAGAAGTTAAGTTCAATCCTCGCTGGTGGCTCAGTGGATTGAATGCTGGCCTGTGAACTGAAGGGTCGGTCGCCAGTTCAATTCCCAGCCAGGGCATGTGCCTGGGTTGTGGGCCAGGTCCCCAGTAGCGGATGTGTGAGAGGCAAGCATACAATTGATGCTTCTCTCCCTCTCTTTCTCCCTCCCTTCCCCTCTCTCTAAAAGTAAAAAAGTAAAAAAAAAAAAAAATCAAAGAAATCAAAGCAAACATTAAAAAAAAGTCAAGTTCAGAGAACAAGCTCTTCAATGACATTTGCCTGGTTCATGATGGAAAAAGTTTCTTCTTTTGTTGTCAGAGGAGGAGAAACCTGATGACAAATGCTGTAAAATCCTAATGTAATTATCTTGACAGTATTCTTCATCTATATCTTGTGATACTTGAATTTCTGATAAGCAGTATAGTTGCTGTTGGCAATGTTAATATTAAATTGTTAATATTAACCTTTAATTCCATTTTATAGCCAAACAGTACTGTTAATTGCTTGATTACTTCTCCAAAAAGGAAGTTTTCTACCAGTGCTTAGAACAGGTGTTGGTGGACAGGGCTCAGGTCCAGTATTCCTGGCTCTGCCATCTGACTCTGGAGGTCAGTTTTCACATCTAACAGTACTACAAGTTCTAGGTAACTTGGACTTTAGTGAAGATCAAAAGCAAAAGTAAAAATAAGCTTGATGGAGAAGGAAAACAGCCTGATGGGGAAAAAACTGCCAACTTTTAAAATAGTCTTTCTTTCATTACAGTTTCCATGTTTTGAATCATTCTGGTCTTTCAAACTAACTTTTTTATTTAAAGTGTTAATTAATTCCTTTATTCTTTTGGTTATCAAAGACCTGTGTAATTGATGTTCTCAGCACCCTGAGATGTAAATCATATACATGTATTTACTTTCTTTAAAGCAGAATAGATGACCAAACATTTAATCACAAGTATTCTATTTTTATTAAAAAAATTTTTTTTGTTGTTGTTCAGATACAACACAAGTATTCTTTTGTTTAAAGTTAATTTATTTTACTAAAATTGAGTGTTAGTGGTTTGGTAGTATTAAAAATATAAAAATAGTTTCCCAAACCTTAGTTATTACTAAATTTGCAGATTTTTTAGCATGTGAGAACCTCAGACTGATAAACATTGGGCTAAGGTTGGTGGTTTTTAATATGTATCTATCAATATATGTATGCTAATACATGTATGTTCTTATAGAGTGTAAATCTCTTTCTTATAGGAAATCATAAAATGAAATCTCCAAATATAAAGTTCCTAAAAATATTGCTGGTATGGTTGAAGATGACTCTCCCTTTGCCTCTTACTGTCTCCTAAGGTGCCTCAATGGAACTCTTAGGGTCTAGAGAACATAGTTTGAGATCCACTGGGCTAAGAAATAGAGAGTGAAAAGGGCATTTTGACAACTCCCTGATACAGTATTCTCAGTCCTCCTCTCACATGAAGATAGTAGGTAGCTGGGCCAGTAGTAAATGGGTGAAAATATAAAGAGAGGTTCTCTTTGTTTATTCACTTGTGAATCATTCCCATGTTACTCACCAACCAAAGAGAATTTGACTTTCACTTCCCCATCTCATTTGTCTACAGACATAGAGGGCTCTAGTCTGTGACCATGCTTCACAAGCCTGCCCTGCTTCGTTGTATGGAAAGAACCAGAACATACTCATTTGCAAGTTCTGAATTTCAAGAACCTGTGGAATTAAGGAATACAAGAGACTGAAATGAGCTTCCCAATGTTTTGTTTAGCAAAAAATAGATACTTCAAAGGGTAGTTACTACAGGATATTTCAAAAAGCTTTGCCATTTCATAAAAGACAGGGCGTTTTAAGAACAAAATAGAATGACCGTAATCTTAGAATTGTGCAAAAGTTAATAATTGCTTGAAAAGAGGTAAAACCACTTCTGCTTTTGGAATAAGACTTGGGATTCAGTCCCAGCTCTGCCAATTATTACCTATGTAACATTAGCCAATAGAAGTGATCTTTCTGAACCTCATCTATAAAATTTAAATAAAAATATGTACCCTATATGATTTTCAGAATGCAGCCAACAAATAGATTCACAGCCCTATGGACTTTGGTAGATAGTGTGTGCTCAGTAAACATTCTTTCCCTCCTGCACTCCTCTCCTCCCATTTCCTTACTTGATATCAAGTAAGAAAAGAACAAGAAAATGCTTGGTGAACCATAAAGCACTATTTAAATACAAGGCTTATAAGGTGTTTGCTTTAAGCACACACATTTTCCTTTTTATAAGATGTGTGGGTAAGTGGTACAGTAACCCTCAGGACATAAACCGAGTGCCTTTGTCCAATTCCTTGAGGGCTCACATGGCCTTTTGGATGAAATATAGATGTTATTTTAAAATACTGTTCATATAGCACATATAGTGTTTCTTTTGCATGTTTTTTAAACAAAGAACATTAACCAGTCAACTCATAGATTTTCCTGCATGATAAACACTATAAGCAACAGTTATAAAGTCCTATGGAGTTGTAAAATGTTTGGAGTTATATTGCATTAAGTGCTATTGCATTCAATCTCACTGAGCTGTTAAGGTGTTTTATAATGGGATGTAAATATTTATGGTCTGTTTGAGAATAACTGAAGAAAAGTGATTTTCATTATTTCACTTCATAACCTATTAGCTAGACATATCTTTTGGTGTTTGAACTCTTTCATGACTTAGAAAGTGATGCACAAAATCAGCTTTTGTGCAATATGTGGTTGGGAAGGAATTTGGCTACTTTTGTTACTGTGTCAAATTGCCCAGGAGCTGTTTTGCCTGACAGCATACCTAGTGAGCACATGCTACATTTTTCTGTATTCTGCTGGTACCAAGTAGAGCCATTAAGAATTCTTCATAGGTGTATCATGAATAATAATTATTGTCCATAGCTAACAAAACACTAACTTTCTTCAGGGAAACCTGGTAATATCAGATTCTAAACCTGGTTTGGATACCTATCAGATATGATTTTCAGTTGAGAAGAAGTATTTCTGCTTTTCATTCTTTTCCCTTAAAGAAAACTTGAATAACAATTGCATATGCTTCTTTAAGAATCAAATTTGGTTTTTAGAAATCAGTCTTGGTTCTGAAGCTTTTGTACACATTTCTGTTGTAACAATAGGCAGTGGTAAATTTAAGTGAATTTAAGCTGTTGCTCATCACTAAAGGGTGTAGGGAAGTCTGAAGACCTGCTTTTTATTGAGGAAATAAGAAAAGCTGACGCTATTTTCATGATCACATACTGTACTTGAAATTACCTAGTTATAGAAAACAGGAAAGGTTAAATATTCAAAAATAACAATTTAAAAGCACTTTGTTCTCAAATCTGTCACTACAGTTTTTGTCAGATAGGTTTAAACCTGGTAATTGGTTTATGCCAAAGGACAGAGGACAGTCATTTCAAAGCTTTCCTGTTCACAGACTATTAAACTGGCAGAAATAACAATCACAACAAAGTGACACATAATTTAGAAAGAATGTCATGCATGCTTTTAATCAGAACAACAATAAAAACAACAACAACAACAAAAACCCAAAACCCCCACTAATAACAAGTATGGAAATGCCACTACAGTGTTGATGCAGCAATGGTAACAAATAAAAAGCAACTGACAAGGACAGCTGTGAATGATCTATGTGCCCCTCACATCCTCGCCCCCCTCACTAAAAAAAAAAATCTCATTGGAAATATGGTTACAAGTGTAAATCACTGATTTCTTGTGAGACCATGACGGCTCTGTAATAAATATCAAATCAGCCCATTTTAGATCTGTAAAAGGCTTCTTTCAGATAGGAAGACTCCAGAGCAACTGAGAAGCTGTCTTACTCAAATCCTTTGAAATTTAAAGCGGTGATCTTAGACCACCAAGAACTGCAAGACATGCCAACTGATGTTTATAACAACTTAGCCTTCCTGTTCTTCATATCTGATTTTATTAAGTGTCTGTCAAGGAGTATATTTAACTTTGATGTTTCCAACAGGAATTCATTGTCTTTAACTTTTATTTTATGTTTTAAGAGGCAGATAATGAAAAGAATTATTTGCACGTTGAATTTGTACCTCAGGCTATCTCTGCGAAGAAAAGAGGTCTGAAGTTATTGTGGCCTGATTTTCCTTCTTAATAAATTCTATCAAAATAGGTGAAGATGTCATAAAAATGAGGTTGAAAAGGAATTTTCAACATGATTTTGATAGACAGATGAAAGCATTTACTATTATTTATAAAAGAGGATCTATTCAAAATGAACCCCTTCTCAATATAAGGTAGTTAAGAACTTAAAAGGAAAACAGGGACATTTTTATATAATTTAGATGTTAGAGACTGCACGAAGAAATCCCTTTACTTGCAACCCAGCAGACAAGGCCTGGCACACGCCAAAGAAAATTTTAGTGGAAATTAAGTGGTAGTAAAGTTGATTAAAAACAGATAACACTTTATTTGCTTAGAAATAGCAAACTACAAAAAATAAGGTCAATAAAGTTTCATTGCCAAAATTTATTGTTTTTAATTTACTGTCAACACATTTTTTAAAGTTAAATTACTTAATTTGAACTCTATTCATTAATTTAATAAAAATGGGATTAATAAAATACATTTGTTGTTTTTCAAACCATGAATTAAATTCTAAAATTGGGTGGTCCCTTCTGCCATTTTGGAAATAGACCAATTACAGCATGTAAACTCTCACATTCTCATTAAATATATTTAATTCAAAATCTCTAGCAATGTCTTGTCCAGGTGAAAAGCAATTTCCCTAACAACAACAACAAAAACTCAATGAAGAATTTACATAGTTACTTTTCTCACTTACCATAAATGGCTTTTTAAACCATTTCCCAATTCTGAAATGTCCTCACTTTGGACCCTTCTTCAATGTAAACATTTTATTTTCCATTCATTTTCTAAAAACAGCTGTAATGGGGCAACCTTTGCATACTATAAAATTCATTCATGCAATTCAATAATACTTAGTAAATTTACAAAGTTGTGTGACCATCACCACAATCCAATTTTAGAGCTCTATTCATGTTTACATTGTTTTATTTCTTTTCTTTTTTTTTTAGTATGTTGATTACCTGCTTGTCTATGAGATAGAAAGGGTTTCAATAACTAAATAAAGGAAGAGGGGAAAGGATGTTATAGGCAAAAGGATTAGGGTTTATTCATTTGCACTTACTCATTCATCCATCCATTCATTTAACAATTATTGAGTCCTTAGTATGAGCAAGACATGGGAGTGAAGTACTTACAATAGAAAGATTTTACAGGCATAATCTGGTGGGTGGACACACAATTTAGCCTTATTACCACCATAAACATGACAGGTGCTACCACAGGGGTATCCAGAGAGCATAATGGGGATGCATAGGAGAAGCCTAAAGGCAAATAGATCAGGGAGAGCTTCCTGGAGAAAGGGCATTTTGAAAGATTGGTAGGCAGAGACAGCAAAAATGATGAGCAGCGCTAGAGCATGAGTGCTTCATCCTCGCAGCTCTGTGCCTGCCTCTGAGGCCTTTGATTTGGGTCATTCAGCAGGCGCACAAGAGCCTGAAATCCAGGCCAGGGGAGGTGAGAGGAAAGGTGAAGCTGGAGAAGCAAACAGGGACCAGATCCCCATGGAACTGCGAAGGCAAGCCTACAACGTGTCTTTGTTCGCAGGCAAGGAAGTTCAGATTGCTTATTAGATTTTCCTGGTTATTTCCTGGTTAGATTTTCCTGAGGATTTGAAAACTATTGTACGTTGTGACATTTAGCCTTCTGCAGGGTCACTGGATGGAGATGTTCAGATATAATTGGGAATTTATGTGAGAATCTAGGGCTCTCATTGTATCTTTCAAGATCAACACATGATTATCTATTCACCTGATTTCCATATAATTTACATGGAAAATAGTTCAAAGTTTCTGACTGGGAGAGGAAGGAAAGTTGTGGGGGAATATACTCATAGCATTTGCTAATAAGTTTAATATAGAGAGAATTTTTAGCAATGTTTTGTATTTTTAGTATTTAAGTTGACCCTGGTCATTATTCCAGAATTTACTCCCAAAGTCAAGGTTTTGAAGAGGCTCAGGGAGCAACCCCAGTATGAACTCTAGGGTTACCAGACTAGCACCCTACTTCATGTTGGCTCATAGTCTTTGGGCGTTAACATTGCAGATCTAACGTCTGCTTGGACACATTGCATGCCCCTCTGTATCTCTCACAGCCAACGAGCCCATGGGAAAAGCCTCAGTATAAGTGGTTTCAGCTGGTTGTGTGTAATTAGAATGTCTGTCTCATGCACTGACCCCCTGGAGGAGAGCTGGCTCAACCCATTGGTATGGATTGTTCTGCTAGTGTGACATGATGGTCAGTTACGCCCATCGTGTTAACCAGACTAGTGTTTCAAGATAATTAAAATATGTCTGGAGTCTTACTAGTCCATCCTGTGCCAGAAATGTGAAGGCCATCCTGGCCAGGTGAAACTGTTTAATCAGAAAATACATTTTGTTCCATGCAGTTGGTTATACCTCTGGTCAAATAACATTGCCAATTAAGATCCAAAAATTGTTCCAAGACAAGTTTTCTGTAGAGAGAGCAAATTCTAAAAGTTCTTGGTGTTTTGTTTTTTTTTTTTGTTTTTTTTTTCCACCTGAATCTACACACCAGGAAATGCTACAGATGAAGGTGGATAGGCCAATCTCTCTTATCTAGCCTGATGCTAATAAAACCATTAACAAGGTCCAACTGGAGTAACAATGAATAAGGAAAAAAGAGCTGAATTCCTAAAAATCAGTCCTATTAAGTTAAACAGATGTCAAGTTTAATAAATCTGGAGACCTTAAGGACTTTGGCAAATGTCCTTTTTTTTTTCTTATATCTTAATGCTGTTTTCAGTTGTTTCAATAATCTGTTTGCATAGATATAATTATCCTTAATAGATATTAAGTAAGCAGGAAAGCTTTTATTTACTTATTAGTTTTATTTATCTGTGCCTTATAATAGAAAACCTACCAGGTGCATTCACTATTTTGAAAATTTAAGAATGAATGTGTACACAATAGTGAAAAAAAAATATTTAAGATACTAAAGTATAGTTGGGCACTATAATGTTTTGGTTTGAGGAAAGTGATTTAATGAATGCATGTGATAATAAGTAGGCCTGTGAGTCTTTTGTTAACAAAGTAGGACACCTCTTTCAATTATGATATAAAGAGTTTATTAGCTAACTCTTTCTAGCTATTTCTTTCTTCACTGGCAGATACCTGGGAATCTAACATTTCACGATTAGAGATTTATTTCTTTGATTTGTACTTTCCAGTTCAAGTGATAACGATCTTAATAGAAGTCACAGGTGATCACTTATAAGTTTAATATATCCTTTTATAGAATTGTTGGAAAGAGATGAGCAGAAAAAGAAGGAAAGGGGAGTTTGAAAATTGACTTCATGACCCTGTCTGGACTTTGAACAGGTCTTTGGAGCCATTAATTCTAGCAGGAAATACTTATTAGATACATGCTGTGTATACAGTAGTGTGTTCAAAATTATCTACCATTCTCCCTTTGGTTGGACTGTACAGATTGTGGAATAAGATTGTGAAGACTGTGGATTCCACAGTTAAAAATAATCTATGAAAACTTTCCTGCCTTTAGCTCTCTGAAAGGGGCCTTTTGGCAGCAGGCCTCTATCTTATCTCTTAGAAATAAGAAGATAAAATGTTTATGCTCAATTCTAGTTAAAATTAATAATTTTATGAGCTAAAAATCTATATTTAAACTGAGGTTGCTCAAATGTAGGTTCTACTTCAGGTCCTAGAGCACAAGGGACTCCCAAACTTTAGGCAGTGGAGTTAAACCTCCTGTTCCTCCTCTGAACCATGCGGATATTTGTTATACCTTCCTCCTGTGGTGGTCGTGAGGATTTTATATAAGACAAAAATGTACCTAGAGGGTTTTGTATGTAGTGTCTGGGACAGACGAGGAAGCGCCAGTAAGTGATGAATGTTATTGCCGCCCACATTGCCAGGAGAAACACAAAAGGGAAAAAACCATTAGGAAGTGAGCACCTGATCTAGCAGGCGGGTGAAGCAGGCCCACTTTGGGTGAAGGCTGTGGAAATGGCACTGATTTTTTTTTTTAAAGACTTACCTATTGTAAACACAATGTTATGGTGATAATAAAAGAAATCAAAGCAAAGCAAAAAATACCCCAATATAATCATTAGCTCAGATTTACCAGTCCTTTAAAATTTGTTCATGTTATCCACTTCTTGTTTACAAGCACACATGAAAACATAACCATAATACAGATATGATCGTGCATTCTCTGTGTTTCCCTTATGTAATTAAATTACTCATTTTTCTGATATTATGCACTAAATTGTTGTAGATCTTTCCATTATAATGAATCTTGTGGCAATGAAAATCTTTGTACTTCTAGTTCTTTGTCTTTTGGATTGTTTACTGAAAAGAAATTTCTAGGATAGGAATACTAGGTGAAATGATATGAGCATTTTATGTCTTTGAGGGTATTGCCACATGGCTTTCCGAAAGGGTTTCCCAGTTTGTGCTGTGACTGGCGGAGCGCAGACGAATGCACAGTCCTCCTGACAACCGCGTTGGCAATGTCGAGGTTACTGTCATCCTTTTTAATATTCCTCTGTAATAGATCTCAGGTGTTCTTTAATCTTTATTTCTTGAGTAGCTAGTAAGATTGAATATTTTCTCATGTTTGTTTTCTAACTGTATCTGCTCCAATAGGAATTTTATTTTGTTCTGGTGTTTTCCCACTTTGATGTCGAAGCATTTGAGGGGCAAAGGAGAGAACCTACTATGCTCAGACCTTGTTCTTGGCACTTTAATTGCATTATCTCATCTAATCTACACAGCACCTTAGCGAGGTTGGTGTTTCTACTTTCATTTTGTAGATGAGAAGACTGAATCTTGAAGAAATTAAATTCCAAGCCTAAAGTTAAATTGCTGATACATGACAGTTGTTAGATATTTTTCTTATCATTTTCTATGAGTTTTTATATAATATAAATATTAACTCTTTGGGGAAAATATTTTCAGCAAATATGGATGACAATCTGTTATTTTCTTTTTTTCTGAAATTATGCTATTTTTGCTCTGCAGAAGCTTAAAATTTTTCTATGAAGTAATGAATTGAAGTGATATACTAGGGTAGTAGATTGGGCCTCAGCTTCTGTTCTATTTTGGTACCAAGATCATTTCAGTGAAGATTAGAAGCAGCCAAGAGACAGAACTGTATGTGGATTATTTGCTAATAATTCCATAATGGAAAGCATCTGCCAGCCTCTCCCCTGATCTCCCATGGTATGGGAGAGTGGCCCATGATCGTTTAGAGGCTGTCTGTGGACGAGCTGTGGTCCTAAGCTACTTGCTGGGTGGTCCCTGAGTGGTTGCTGTGTGGTCACCATATTATTGTCTTCTCCACTTCTGCCAAAGAATATAAAGAGCCCCATGACTGGCCACATATGACTGTTGGCCCTCCCAGTTGGACCAACAAGGATTATGGCTGGTTGCCAGGATAGATGAGGTCATTAGCTGTTGTGTTGAGCATTATTTCTATTCAGAGGAAACACAATCTCGTTGAAATGGGTGGAGATGCTGAGAGGTTGTAGCTATGTTGTTACGAGCATCATTTGGAAGTTTTTCAATGGCTTGGTCTAGAAATGGATAGTTTGGATTACGATGGGGGCAGCAGTGCCAGAGGATGTGTTTTGGAACAAAAGAATTATAAAGATCTCCTTTTAAGGCAGAAGGGTTATATGTTGTATGGCCATTTGGAATACCCCACCATATTTTCAGTCTGGCCATCCTTGTCATGTAATTGACTCCAACCCAGCTGTCACAGGGCACGACGTCATCCCCAGGCCTGGACCTGGTAGGGTGGGAAGATCCAGCAGTCTGCCACTGAGGAGGCTCAATCCAAAAAATACTTCAGGGAAACTTTTCAGGAGGTGAAAAGTGAACTCTATAACATCAGGCCTATAGCCAACATTGCCTGGGCTATTAAGTTCTGTCCAGCTCAGCTTGGCAGACACTGTGGCAAAGTCTGAAAAAGTGCTTTTGGCTTTCACCCTCATCAAAACACAAGAGGTTTTTCCTGACCAGTGAGAAATGGCAGTAGTTTCCTTATCTTTCCCTGAAAGAGTGATGACTGTTCTACGACCTGGGGCAAGACAGAACTCCCAGCGTCCCAAACACTTCTTTTCCCAGGTACTTTAAGTACCAGAAGCTTTTAAAAGTGGCAACTGAGTAGGAATGTATTTTAAAGATATCCTTCTCCCTTGTGTTTGTGTTACCTACCAAAACTCAGCTTGCACTGTTGGGCAGAGCTCTGATCACGGCGAGTCAGGAAAGCACGACGGCCTCCTACAGAGACAAAGTTGGAGGAAGTGTTTGGGTGATGGCTGATCACATCTTTCTCTCTACATCCTGCCTATAATGATGTGAAATATATGTACTTTTGGTGAAAATGAGCTTGTAGAAGAGGAAACTAATAGGAAGCCGAATTGGCTGGAGCGAATTCAGTACTGATGCCAGGACACCCAGAAATTTGACACAGCTACTGAGATGAGCTGGCCTATGAATCCTTGTGGTTAATTGGTGGGTGGCTGGTGGTTATGCCTCTCTCTGGGCTCCCTGAAGGGATTGGAGCCAACCACCCCTCCCAACAGCACTGCTTAATCATGAACAAATTATAACTTTGTCTTTATATTCCACCTCACAAAAGGAATGGTCTCCATCATTTACCCATCATATGTAGTCATTATTTCAATTAGCTCAGCATTTTCTCAGCTGTATCTTGTTCAAGTTGATGTTTTCTCTCTCAGATTCTTAGCTTCTCCAAAATATAAACCTCATTTGCTTCAGTGTCTGAAGCAAAATGCATGCAACTTGCACTCAGGAGCTCTCTCACTACTTTTGACGATGTTGATGGTAACTGCTGGCTGGCTGCCGCATTGCTGAAAGCCAGGCCCACCGTGTCCTGGGTGGTAAACATTTCAAGGCCTGCACATCACACCACTGGCTGATTATAACCTTGAGGCGAGTTAATGACAAACACTGTCCGTGGCAAACTCCTCTCCTGTTACTAAGATGTTCCTTCTCTTTCATCTCCCAACTTCCTACTTCCTAAATTCCTGTTATTTATAGTATCCCAGGAACAAGCCACTCCCAAATTTCTCAAGTGGATTTACAGTTGCTACTTGCAATTCCTCACCCAGTTCACGCCTCCATCCGTTGAAGCCTGTGTTTTGCTATCACCCATCTGTCCTCCCAAAGGTGGACAGTGACATCTTTGTTCAGTCCAAAGTCCTGTTTCACAGTCCTTGACTTTTTGACCGATTTTTCCCTGGTGGTCTCCTTTACTCTGGCTCTTGACCCCCTGGACAGTTCATTTTCTCCTTCTTTCTCTAACCACCTCTTCTTGGCCCTCTTTCTTTTTGTGGCACCCAAATATGGCTGATCTGCAAGTGCATACTTCTCTCTGAACATGCTCTGTCAGTGACTGGAGGCAGAACAGTGGCCACAACCATCAACTCTCTTTGAACAAAGCCCACATCTCCACTTTTAGACTCAAATCCCTCAAGCGTTACACTCACATGCCCACTATTTTGCTTGCTTTTCACCTGCACAATCTGTTTAATAGTTTCGACTTCCCATGCCTGTCGCTGAACTCACCTTTTCTCCTGACTGCGCTCCTTCTGACATCCCCTCCTCAGTTAATTCTGCACCAGTCCCCTCCTAAATACTTCAGAGTGAACTTTCCATGTGGGAAGCAAGACCTCTTTGGACAAAGTCTCTTAAACCCTCATTTTTTCTTTTTCTTTTTTTAAATCCTCACCTGAGGATATGTTTGATTCTAGAGAGAGAGGAAAGGAGAGAGAAAGAGATGTCATCAGTTGCCTCTGGTACACTCCCCGTGCTGCCCCTGCCCGAGGATCGAACCCACAACCTAGGTATGTGCCCTAATGGGGGATTGGACCTGCAGCCTTTTGGTGTATGGGACAATGCTCCAACCAACTGAGAAACTCAGCCAGGGGAACCCCATTTTTATTCATATTTTTATTACCATATTTTACCTCCTTTTAACTTCTTATCTGGGTTTTTGCAGCAGCCTTCTTTCTAAGCTTTTTCAACTTTCATTCCCTATTCCAATACAGCTGAGGCACACAGTCCACTGTAACACTGGCTCGCCAAGGCAGTGATTCTCAATTACCAGCAGTAAAAGGAAAGGAGTGCAGAGGATATTCTCCATTAGCAACCATATCAAAATCTTTGGGATCAAGGTGTGCAGTTTGCAAGAGCCCTACATGTTGAACATCTTTCTTCTAAAGCCATTATTATGTTCACTTTTTGTTCTTTTTTATATGCTGCTGACAGGTTAATTTTTTTGATACTCAATCAAGATGAAGATACAATTCTTACCCTGCTCAAAAGCCTTCAATGGTTCTCTATTGCCTACTAAAAATTCCAACTTCTAGACCTTGCATCCTTAACAAGCCTTACCATTATGACTTAATTTCTTTTTATGCTTACTCTATATTACAGTCAAACTGAGGAATTTCTCTGAATACTTTCAGGCTGTTTCACCTGGTGGGGTGAAACCCACCACCCCACCCCTCTGTTTGGCATTCCCATTCCACTCACCTCCATCTGGATCTCATATCATTTCTTTTTTTTTTTAATATATTTTATTGATTATGCTATTATGGTTGTCCCATTTTTTTCCTCCCCTTTACTCCCCTCTGGCCTGCACCTCCCCTCCCACCAGCATTGCCTCCCTTAGTTCACATCCACGGGTCATACGCATAAGTTCCTTGGCTTCTCCATTTCCTATACTATTCTTAACCTCCCCCTGTCTATTTTGTGCCTACCACTTATGCTTCTTATTCCCTGTACCTTTTCCCCCATTTCCCAACCTCCCCCTTCCCTGCGGATAACCCTCCATGTGATTTCCATTTCTGTGATTCTGTTCTTGTTCCAGTTGTTTGCTTAGTTTGTGTTTGTTTTTGTTTTTTTAGGTTCAGTTGTTGATAGTTTTAAGTTTGTTGTCATTTTACTGTTCATAGTTTTGATCATCGTCTTTTTCTTAGGTAAGTCCCTTTAACATTTCATGTAATAAGGACTTGGTGATGAGGAATTCCTTTAACTATACTTTTTCTGGGAAGCACTTTATCTGCCCTTCCATTCTAAATGATAGCTTTACCAGAGAGAGTAATCTTGGATGTAGGCCCTTGCTTTTCATGACTTTGAATACTTCTTTCCAGCCCCTTCTTGCCTGTCAGGTTTCTTTTGAGAAGTCAGTTGAGAGTCTTATGGGAACTCCTTTGTAGGTAACTGTCTCCTTTTCTCTTGCTGCTTTGAAGATTCTCTCCTTACCTTTAATCTTGGGTAATGTAATGATGATGCGCCTTGGTGTGTACTTTGTTGAATCTAACTTCTTTGGGACTCTCTGAGCTTCCTGGACTTCCTGGAAGACTGTTTCTTTTGCCAGATTGGGGAAGTTCTCCTTCATTATTTGTTCAAATAAGTTTTCAATGTCTTGTTCTTCCTCTTCTCCTTCTGGCACCCCTATGATTCAGATGTTGGAATGTTTAAAGTTGCCCCGGAGGTTTCTAAGCCTCTCCTCATTTTTTTGAATTCTTATTTCTTCATTCTGTTCCAGTTGAATGTTTACTTCTTCTTTCTGCTCCGAATTGTCGATTTGAGTCCCGGTTTCCTTCCCTTCACTGTTGGTTCCTGGTATATTTTGCTTTATTTCACTTTGCATAGCCTTCACTTTTTCCTCCATTTTGCAACCATACTCAGCCATCTCTGTGAGGATGGAGAACACCAGTGCTTTGAACTCTGCATCTGTTAGGTTGGCTCTCTCTTCTTTGCTTAGTTCTATTTTTGAAGCTTTGATTTGTTCTTTTGTTTGGGATACACACACACACACACACACACATTTTTTTGGTCTTAGTGCACCTATGCTGTTGTGAGGGGCGGAGACAGGTATTCACCAGGGTAGGGGAACCCATATCACTGACTCGTGGCACTGTATGTTGGGGGGAGTCTGAGAAGGAACAATGCCATTTGCTTGGCTCTTGACTGGCTCTCAGTTGCTTCCCCTGCTGCCCACAAGCAAATTGGGCCCTTCTGGTGCTGATTCCCAGGTGGGTGGCTTTGCGTGTGCTCTAGGACCCTATGGGTCTTTCAGACGAACTCTCCTGTGAGACTGGGAGTTTCTCCTGCTGTTATAACCCCCACAGGTTTTTACGGGTAGAGGTTTTGAGGCATTCCTTTCCAGCGCTGGAGCCCTGGGCTGCATGGTCTCTCTCACTCCCCAGTTTCTCCTCCTGGTTTATCCACACACAAATGTGGGACCGCCCGGTCTGCCAGCTACTGCCTTGCTGTGCATCCTCTCCACCCCAGCTGCCCATTTCCACCCCTCCTACCTGTCTGAGTGAATGTTTCTTCTTTAACTCCTTGATTGTCAGACTTCCATACAGTTCCATTTTCTGGCAGTTCTGGTTATTTTTTGTTTTTAAATTTGTTTTTGTCCTTCTTTTGGTTGTGTGAGGAGACAAAGTATATCTACCTATGCCTCCATGTTGTCTGGAAGTCTGAATCTAATATTATTTCTACCAGGGTGCCTTCCTTTTCCTGGGATTTGAAGGACCAGAGGGGTTCTTGTGATCTCCCAGAAGACATTGAAGCTCTTCTTCAGTGTTATGTTATACTTATGTGTAAAGGCACCTTTTCTTTTAGAGCAGAGTATAAATTTCTGGAGAGCAGAGATTCCATTCCCAATTGTATCTTGGCTATCTATAATAGAGGGTTCCTGAATAGAGGGTTCCTGAATTTTCATTCATTATTCATAACTTATGCTCTTCTACTCCAATAAAATATTTCCAAGCAGCTTCCTCTATTAAACATAAACAACTTAGAACATTAAAATAAAAATTAAAAACTAGTGTAATAAACTATTTGGATCAAGGGGCAGCAAATTACGGACCATGGCCCAATTCAGCCCACAGCACATAATTGTAAATAAAGTTTTGTTGAAGCATAGCTGCTTCATTTGTTTACATATTGTCTAAGGTTTCCTCAAGGCTCTAGTGTCAGAGTGAAGTAGCTGTGATAAAGAGCATATGATCTGCAAAGCTTCAAATATTTACTATCTCGTCCTTTACAGAAAGTTTGCAAGCCCCTGATTTAGATCAATGACTCTTAACTGAAGTGAGGAGAGAAAGGGAACAGAGAGTGGAGGGGATATGCACACTCCAGATAATCTAGGTTAAGAATCCAAATGAGAATCCTCACTTTTGTAGCCGTACAGTTACTGATGAGAATCTGTTCTTCTCCCAAGGTGACATTCTTGCTCAATATAGGGGCCTTTTGGGGGACTTTTTAGTCACTTCTGGGTAGGTGCCCTATTGTTGCAGTGAATCAGTGTTTCTGATGAGGCTGTGCTTTTTCTGTCTAGTGTGGCATGGAGGAAGAAAATTTTAAAAATGATTTAGAGAAGGAGGAAAATTACTATATTATACCAGGAGCTCTCAACAAAGGTAGTTATGCAAATTAAATAGTAAATTTAGTTCTTAGATTCCTCGCTGTCAAAGCAAAATACAAACATGGTGAGTTATGTCGTTCTCTTTGGCTAACATATGGAAATGTACCCATTGTTAAAAAGGTCAAATTTCTTAATGCTGAAGTCAAGAAGGAATGTGTTGAATTACCTCTGAGAGACCTAGGAGACAATTCATCCAGCTACAGTTTTGCAAAAGGTGTAGCCAATATATTGAAATGGACAATTCTCATTACATTAAATTGCAATTAAGGAAGTAGGTTAGGACAATCCAGGGACATTGGTTGTTGATGCCTGAACTTGTTATCGGAATAGAGATCAGAGAACCTAGAGAATTGGGTAGTTAATGTGTTTCTCCATTGGAACATTAGTTGACTTTCGCAGGCCCTGAATACAGGTCAAAGAAGTATAGGGTTCCAATGAGTATTGAAAGTACAGGTTTTCTGGGATAATGACTAAGGAGTAATCCATAAACTGGAGGCAGGCAGCAAAGCTGACATTCAGGTGGGAGAACAGAGAAGGCTAGTACATTTTTGCCTGGTTGGTTGACCAGTGCAACCCCACAAGGTAGTATGTAGTAGCTATGGGCACCAGAGCAATTTTATGTAACTTTGTGGGGGCAGTTAAATAACTGAATGAAGGATAATGATGGCAGTAAATAAATCATAAACCATCAAGTGAGTTTATAAGGTTATTAACATCCGCAAAAGTCATCTTTAAAAAGTTATTCTGGAGCTCAGAATATGATATCACCCCATAACTACCCACTCATTGTACCTATTTAATTATTATAGACAGAGATTATAGGTGGGTATGATTTTAATAAATTAATATTTGGTATCTTTTTCTAAATCTCCAGGAAGTAATGCAAATTATAAATAGGATATATGTTATTTTCCTATATAAGTAATTTTGAATTTATGAAAACCAAAGCTTATATTACATTGAAAATACATATCTTGAATGACAAATGTTTTCAAAGGTTTATGGAGGGTTTTTGTCAAGTGAACGTGAAATTTGAATTTTCTTTTCTTCTTTATACACAGTGTACACCAAGGTAGCAAAAATATTTGTTGGCTACTTGATGAGAGAATAATGCCACTTTCAATGATTTTTTTAATCTTTTAAGAAATTCTGAAAAAAATGGCTTTAGTAATTTAGCATAATTTTAGATCATCTCATGGAGGATAGAGTTATAGTAGGTAAAATATATATTAATAAAATAATTTTATGGGTGATATTTATTTAAAAATATATTAGTATGTGATTTCCCAGTCTAGCAAACCCACGTAATCTTATTCATGCGACACGCACACCAAAGCACAGGCACGTCTCAGGTTGGTTTTCCAAAAGATTTGCAAGTTGTAACTTGCATGATTCATACGGTGATAGTCAAAGGCCAGGTTAGAGCTCTGCCCATAGTATAGCTGTCATATATATGAACTCTCAGGTATGTGAAGATTTTATCTTAAGTACAATTTAACTTCCCACAGAGTGTTTAAATAGGGAAATGGCATGATTAGAACTGCATTTAAAAGTACACATTCCCCACGTAGAGCAAGGATTGGAGATGGAAGTGAGAGATTCTTTGGGAGGTCACTGTAGCTGCCCCAGTGAAGGACACTACTAATATGAACGTGATTACCAGCAGTTGTTGAGAAGAGTGGGTAATATTCTGGAGCTAGAGTTCACAGGTTAGATGTGGGGCCTCTCAGGTCAAGGCTAACTCAGGTTATTGCCATGGACCATGAATTTATATAATGAAGTCAAGTGCTAAGGGGGAGTACTTTGAAAGACTAACCAATATGAAGTGGGAAGGGATATCAAAAGTTGACTTTGGACTATTAAAATACCTTTGAGACAACCAAGGGGGGAAATACCACGTAGTTAGCTTAATATTCAATTTTAAAACCTTGAAGAATAGGCCAGAGTAGTAATATAAATTTGAGAACTATTTTATATGTTTGGAATTTAAAGCAATAAGAGTAATTGAGATTGCCTAAGGAGAGAATTTAATATGAGAAGAGTGTCCAGGACATTTAATATTAGGTGAAAGAGGAAGAGCCAGCAGAAAAGATTAAGGAATAACCGGAGAGAAATTATAGCAGAACTTGGGGACACGGGGTACTGTTAGAAATCCAAAAGGAGGAAGAAAGAAGTGAGTGATCACATGTGTCTTAAGTGCTGAGAAGTTCAGAATGAAGATGAAAAAGTCTTCAGTCGAGTGATCCGAATAATTTTTTATCTAGAGGATAGTTTTTAGTGTGGGCCAATATCTGAGTACAACGCATAGTCCAGAGAATAAAGAAGCTGAGGCCAAAAGTCAAACAGTGAGACTCTTGACCATCCGGGGTCCTAAATAGAGATGACAACAGCTGAAAGATGCCCTGGGGTCCAGGTTTTCCTAGACTCCAGGTGAGAGATTCTAGATCATATTTGAGTGATGATGGGAGGAGCTTAAAAGCGGATAGTACTGCAGACACAGGGGCGTGTTAATAGGGTTTCTGGAAGATTGAAGGTTTTGCAATTCCTAGCCCACGGGTAAGCCTCGGCCTTTGAAAGGCAGAGGGATATTTCTTCATTGTGATGGAAGGGAAGGGCAAACGGTTACAGAGATGGCTTTTGGTGTTTGAAAGGTGTATTTAAATGCACATTGTGCAATATTTATGAATAAATATTCATGTTATGGTCATGACTCATAAACTCCAATAAAAAGGAGGAAGACTGGCAAAGCATAAACTGGAAGTAATTCAGTGTAAACACCAGTTTGGGTGCTCCTATTCTCATACCTCTTTCCAACAGCAATGCCTTTAAATGAAAACAAATGGATCTTTTCTTGCATCTGCACTTCCGTTGAGTGGTTGTTATATTGTAGTTGGTTCTTCTTTTCTCTTTTGGCTTCGATCTGCAATCCTTCCGTTTTCTATAATTTTATCAAACAATTATTCTCTGTACACAAACTTTCAGGGCTCGTAAAGATATTTGTGTGTAATATTAGAGCTGCCACATGCCTTCACCTTCACATAACCGTGCAATTTACCTCTACTTGAAGCTGTAAAAAGGAAAAAACTGAATTTTACTATCCACTTTTCTGACAGTTTTAAAGTTACAGAAAAGTAACCTGCCTCCTCTGGCAGTTCAGAAATGTTGTCAGGTGACCCATCTATCAAGAGTAATGAGATTGTCTTTAAATTCAGTGATTTTGTTGTATTCATTCCTGTAACAGCAAGACAGCTGCAAAATGATATCCTAATTTCAGATTCTGTTGGGTACAGTCTTTCAAGATAATTCCGGTTCTTGCTGCTTGCATACGGTAGACTTGGTCAGAGCAAAGTTACATTTGGGACCCCTTTCCCGACCTCACCAGCATAGCATGTACAGTCAGATTATTTTCCATGTCTGAACCTGTATTCTGCTTGTCTCCAACTGGAGTAAAGGTAATTACTAAGATTTATTTAAATAGCGTTTTACAAGTTAATAGTTACAGTTTCCGTGGCCTTTTCACATGTTCCTCCTCAGATCTAATGTGGGGGAGTGCTTAGTGATATTTAGTTAACCCCATTTTCTAGATGACATTACGGAGGCACAGAGAAATTAAAATGTTTCCCAAAACTACGTATCTGTAACTGCTGCAGCCAGGACTTGCATCCAAATATTCTGTTTATGTGTATCCCCTACAATTTTCAATATCATAATGGAAAGCACAGAAACTTTACAGTGATTAGACTGAGGTTCAAGTTCTAGCTTAGACTCTCTGAGCCTCAGTCATACTGCCTAAAAATGGGAAAATAATACTGAATTTATGTGTTTTTCCCCCCCGGGAATAAATGAGATAATGTATATAAAGTCCCTGGTAAAATGCAAGCAAAATAATCATTTGTTATCATACTAATAATTGAACTGGTAGCACTCAAGGGCTAAGAAATCAACATAGAACTATGAGTATTTACATTAAAATATACCTCTAGGGAAGATTTTTATTTTATCCTCCCTTTGGTTATAGCAGCACTCTGAGTCAGTGTTCCTGTGTGAAAATGAGGGGTAGTTGGGTGTCATTATATCTAAGCTTTGGCATTTCATCAGAGATGAAATGATCCTGACCTGTTTCAAACAAGTGGTGGGTCCCCTTGCAAGGCAGTCAAACATCCAGGCTTGTCTCATCCCCTCATCCTCTCACCCTGTCCCTACTCTAGTCCATCATTCTAAGCAGGGCTGAAACTGAAGAACTAACAATTTCCCTGATCTCTGTGGAGATGGGTGGTGTAATGGACAGTTGAAATCTGTTTGACTTCCAATCAGTTCCCCTTCATGATAGCACAGAATTGCCTTTGGGATTATCAAACCCCTTCCTGAGTGATCTCGCTGCATGTGTTGTTTCTGGTTCTTGATTTATACTGTGGGAGCTAAAGAGTCCAGACTTTTCCTCTTTCTGTTTCCTGATACCGCCACTTGACCAATCTGCCACTCTGTGGGTCAGCGGAGCGGTCTTTGAATCCTGAATCTGTGGCACCAGACAGAAGAAGTCGCTGAGATCATTCATTCTTCATGGTGATGCTGTGCTGTTCGTACTCACCCTGTGCTGGAATCAACCGTGGAGCCTGCTGCCCAGCTCTCAGGAATGCCTGTGCTTTTCATGAACCCTTACACTTCCCATCAGTTCTGCCAGCCCTCTGCTGCTTTTCTAATGAGTTTCCTTTTGCTGAAGCCACCCAGAGCTGGTTTCTCCTATTTGTCACTGAGAATCATAATTTTGTGTTTGGGTGTGTTTTTTTTTTAATAATCGGTAAAACTCATCTGATCACGCCATAGCAGTGTTGAGGTTTAAGAGAAAAGGTGTCTAAAAGGAATGAAACTTGGTAGCCATAATAGTTAGAAAGTGGTAATAGTAAAAAAAATTTTTGGAATTGATTTCTTTGATCCCGTCAGCATGATGTCTTGGAAAAAGTCAGGGGACTTGTGTGTGCGCTCTGTTTTGGCTGATGAGTAGTTATGTGACCTGGGCAAAGTCCTCACGTCCTTGGGTCTTGAATTTTTTGCCCATAAAATGAGGGATCGGAAATGGAAAGCTCTAACTTTTCTTTCATTTAAAAGGTTTATGATTCTAAACATTGTTTGAATATAGACTCCGAGCTAAATGTTCAAGTCATTAAGTTGGCAATAGAAGTAGTAAGACCCCAGAAAGTTACAGTTTTATTATGAAGACAGCATATAATTATGTGAAATGAATGCATAGTATTTCAAGGTAGAATATAAAAATATATACCAAAATGAAGGGTTTGCTGAATATCAAGAATGAGTCAGGCACGTTTAGGGGTAGATAGGGAGATCAGCTGGTTTTTAGTTTATTTGTGAGATATATTTGTGTGTGTGTGTGTGTGTGTGTGTGTGTGTTTGGGGGGGGTGGCTATAGTGATTAATAACATTGGGGCCATATTGTGAAGTTCCTGGCTGCAGAATGAGGAATTTGAGCCTTAGCCTATGGCCAGTAGGGAGTAAGTTGCTTTCTATTCTAAAGCAGGAAAATGGTACAAATGGGTTGGTATTTTTGGAAGATCAATTTGGCACTTAGATGGACTTGACCTCGGGGAAATTAGGGACTAGGGTATGAGCTAGAAGTCTGTTGCGTTGGTCCTTATGTAAGGAAATGCAGGTAAAGATCTAGGATGGGGATGGAAACAAAACAATGGATACATGAAGAAGAATCAACTGAATTTGTGAACCGAAGACCAGAGATTAAAAAAGGAGACAATTAAAAGGGATTTAAACTCCCATTGGTTGGAATGCTTTTAAAATATAAAGCAGATCATGTCATTTTTCTGCTCGAAACATTCCAATAGCTTTCAGTGATACTTAGAATTAAATTAATCTTTACTATGGTCTACAAAAAGCTACATGTCTGGGCTCCTGGCTGCCTCTCTGACCTTCTTCATACCATCCACGCTCCCTGTGGTCCAGCCTCGTGAGCTTCCCTGAGAGTAACCTTCTTATCCGAGGGACTTTACCTTTGCTGTTTGTTCCCTTTGCCTGGAGAGATCCGCCTCAGGCGTTCATGTGGCATTGCTGATTCAGCCACAGAGGTCTCTACACAGAAGTTACTTCTTCAGAGAGGAATTCCCTCATCATCCCATGTTAACTGACAGCATCCGTTCCTGTCTATGCCATTACTCTACTTTATATAGCTTTATAGAGATGTATATGGCAATATAACCCATATTCATTTTCTTATTGCCTCTCTCTTGCGTCAGCTCAGCAAGGAAGGCATAGTCTGCTTATTTTCTGTTACTGCGTGGCACTTTGTAGGCGCTCAATAAATATTTGTGAATGAATGACTGATTTCTTAACTATTGGGTGTCAATTACATTGTCCGAAATAACAAGAAAATTGACCTGAGGACAGAAGATCCCATGTTTGGTTTTGGTCTTGTGAATGTGAAATGAAATTTTGGTGCTCAGCGGTATAAAGGTTTTTCTGTTAATTTGAAAATGCCATACATTTTTCTCCAACGAGTTAACTCCTCTCCCCACCCTTATCCCCCCAAAAAGCCTCTTAAGTATGTTGATGCTTACAGTAGAAAGAACACAATGATCTGATTCTAGGCAGGTATTACAAACTTACAAATAATTTGTTAAATTCATTTTCAGCGGTGCCCAGAACTTTTAATCAGGAGGTTAATTCGAACCACAGGAGGTAAAGGTGAGGTATGTCCATTGAATGTCCATTTTAATATAAAAACCAATTTCTAAAGTAAAGTTACAAGGGGAAATGATTTGCCTAATTTATAGGCCAGACGGTGTTTCCGCGACGCTGACACCGCCCCCACTCCCGCAGTTTCTTGGCAGCCCTGCTCCCTGAAAGGGCCAATTCACTCATCTTTCTGGAGATATTTATGTCATCAAAGCTCCCTCACTGTCATGACAGCAAACAGCACATATATTTCCTCTTCACTTACAATACAAACACACAGAACATCCTCTTGTCAATTTGCAGCAACGAAGCAGCAAGCACAGGTATTTGGCAACCCTGGAAGCAAGTGTAGTCACACTTTATCCTACTCCAATGTAATCAGATGGAAGCCCCCCTGTAGATATGTGGAACCCATGAAGTTGTATTGGGAAGGACAAGTTGGAGCACAGCCCTTCAGGGTGAATGAAATTTGTTAGTCTCTGGCCAATGCTCTTGACTATCCCTTGTTTTAATCCCTTGGGCCAACACAAAATGGTAATGATGGAGGTAATGAAACCAAGAAGGGGAGACATGGATTTTCTGTTTTCTTTGCTATCTGGAGGCTGACAAACAATGGCTTTAGAAAAACCAAAAGTAGCCCTGGACAGTGTTGCTCAGTTGGTTGAAACAACGTCAAGTGAAATCAAAGTTTGCAGATTCGGTTCCCAGTCAGGGCACATGCCTGGGTTGTGCATTCAGCCCTGACACATGCTGTATACATGGAAGAGTTGCCTATGTTGGGTTCAAGGGGAATTAGAAACCCCAGTCACGTGTCGATAAGAAGGATTGCATTTTGGGGTCTTGCTCAAAATCCTACAGTTGTATAAACTGTGCTAAAAAAGGTAGATCTAGTCTGGGGCTAATATAAAAACAGAGCTGAGATTTGAGTCCTTATTTGGGGGAGTTTCTGTTTTCACTCAAAAAAAATAAATAAATAAAGTTCATTGTTTTAGCGTCTTCCAATTAGCCTCCAGAGTTCTCTGTCTGATCTTAATGGAAAAGCTTTGCTGGGGATTTGGAGAATGCATTCTCTATGGGGTGCTGGGCAATTACATTCCAAATAGCAGCCTAGAGTTCTTAGTAGTGATTGGGTTGTATTTTTGCTGCTAGTAGATGTGGCCAATCATGCAGCAGGGGTGGAAGCAGTGGGGGATGGAGGGAGGAAGAAAGTGGGTTGCTTTTACATTCCATTGAAGTATAATACCACCAGAGTACTTGAAGGATTAATTTCTTTTAAAGTATAAATAAATAAGTGCTTGTTAGACTATAAACACTTATCTTAAAATATATGGCCTAAAGTGGCACTTTTACATCCTGTGAACTATTGGAAGTATCAGACTGTAATGTGGAATGATAGGACAATGTTTGCTTTCTTAGGCTTTGATCTTTGTCTACAGTAGTTTATGAACCATATTCATGTTAGATCCATGGTTTATTAAACTTTTGGGGTAGGAGATGGAGCTCCAGGCTGGAAGGCAGTGAGCTCTTGTTCTAGACTTTTCACAAATGACTGTATGAGGTATCCTAACACTTCTGAGCCTTGATTTACTCATTCATGTTAAGAGGAGCTTGGTTTTCAACATTTCTTGTTATATGGACCCTGAAAAGAATTTTAAAAAGCTGTGATTCCTTTCCCAAATGTGTGTGTGTGTGTGTGTGTGTGTGTGTGTGTGTGTAAACATCACATGTGCAAACAGGTTTGGAGTATAGTATTATGAAGTTAAGATCCTATGAACTGAATCATTCCTTCCAAAACTTCTATGGCTTCAAAAGCAAATCACATATTCAACATTTGAACCCAAAAGAATTTTATTAATTGTTTATTTGTAATCTGCTGTCTTAACAGTTGCACCTCCAGCTAGATTTTCCATTTATTGTTAGTGACTGATTGTTTTGTGAATCAGGCAGAAAGGAATAATTCTCAATTACCTGAAGGTCCCAGAGGTCTGGTTTCTAAGGGAGTTCATTACATATACAATAGTCGTATTATAAATATAATTAAATGGAGGGCAGTTTGCTGGTCCCTAATGTTGTATCTCCACACCTATCAGCTAGTATCTGCCATAACTAGAATTGTCTTGTTTACACATTTTCCAATAAGTTAATTGTTTAGCGAAGAGTTTACACATTGATTATAGACTGATTAAAGGCCATTGATGAACACATTGCTCTTGAATTCACTCAATCAGCCTTTTTATAAGCTCTACCCCCTGTGATGGAAGGATAATGATTTACTTTAAGAAATCACCACTAGCCTCTAGAATTAGAACACAAACATAACTGGAAAGCTCATCAATTAACATCGCAGTGCAATAGGTAAGATCCAGGGCTTAGAAATCATGTGGACCTAGGTTCAAATTCCAGTTCTACCTCTTCCTAGATCTGTAATTTTAAACTCTATAAGCCTTGCTTTCCTTATCAATATAATGAGATGACGATAGTACACAACTCAGAGCAATGTGGTGAGGATTAAATGAGATAATATATCAATGTGCTTATCACAATGCTTGCCATACAACCTAGTTACTATTACTACATCTGGAAAAGTTGGCGTTTGTGCTGCCTGTCACTACCAGAACCAGCTAGTAGAGCCAAGGTTGGAATCTTTATGGGTCCTTTAGGGTACTTTATTCAGATGCTGTTGATCTGAGAAGACAGAGGAGTTATGTAACTTCAAAAACTGTCTTAACATCTCATCTGAAGCCAATGCTTCTTTACAAGAAAGGGTAGGTAAAGGGTTTAGAAAAAAAATGTTAATTAAGAGTTGCAGTCTGGGATGGATTTTCCTAGAACTTCTTTATCTGCTGATCAACAATTCTTTATCTGCACCAGAGATTTCCCTCCTTGGAACACAATGGCTCAGATACCATCTCCATCGCTTGTAGAACCGCTGAGGCACAAAGGTTGAATTGCTTGTCCACCTCCTGGAGTCAAGTAGGTCATGCATTCCAGTTCCTGCAATAACAGCTTTCCATGTGCATTAATCACTTAGGCATAACAACTAAGGCTAAAATCTTTAACTCTTGAGCTCTCCTAACATTACCTTTATTGTTTTTATTATTATATCTGCATTAATGAAAAAAATAACAGGTTGACACACTGAAATTATTCAGCAAACAACTGTTTACTATGTGCTGCAGGCTATGCCCCTAAGATATTGTGAATATAGCATTCCTTTGGCTCCCAAGAACACACACTGAGCTGGAATAGTGTGCTCATGAACTCCCCTGCATGACAATGAGGCCCTGAGGGCAGGCACCGTGTCTCATTTAGCTTTCATCCTTAGTTCAGTATACAACTCTGGAACAAACTCTTGCTTGTCACTATGATCTGCCTATAGGTTAATGTCTAAGCTTCTATCCCAACTCTTCATGAATGGGTCCCTACCTGTCTTTCAGCCATCTCTCCTCCCTTTTGTAATGGTGGACAATAAAAGGGGGTTCTATGAAAAGTTACCTTAGATCTGATCATAAATTCCAAACTGAGCTGGTCATGGTGGGTAGTCCCACCCCAGGCCTATAACTTCTTTAGTAAAAGGTTTATATCTTTGTCTTAAGCAAGCCTTGTTCGTTGTTTCTGCACAGCTAGGTTAACACGCCTTTAAAAATGCCTATTTTCAGATCCATTCTTCAAATAGGTGACCACCCTCAAGATAGTGCTTAGTCTTAACTGTCCTTTAATCTGATCTACTCCTTGCTTTCTTCCACCTTTATGTCATTTTCCTCACTTTCCCTCCTTACTGTCAAATGCATAAAGGGAGCTGCAAACTGTTATTCTTGGAAGCATTTACCTCAAGTCTGTTGAGAAAGTGCTCCCAGGGTATTCTCTGTTTGACTCAAATAAATTTTTATAAAAATTGTCTACAGGTTTGGACATTCTTACATCAACAATATTAAGCTCCCTCAAAACTACTCAATTTAATCAAATGACTCCAGTAACTTCTTCTGTGCCTTCTTCACTGGTACCTGTGGTCTCCTTGGTTTCTAATGTCAATGACTTTCCTTCCTTTGTTAGTTAGTGATCAGAAACCTATTGTACACCTACTGTGTGTCAAATTGTGTCCCCCTCCCAAAAGATATGGTGAAGTTCATTTGGAAATAGGGTCTTTACAGAAACAACCATTTAAAAAGTGGGTTCTTGGGGATGGACCTTAATCTAATATGACTGGTCACTTTTTAACAAGGGTAAATTTGTACACAGACACAGATGCTCACATTGGGAAGATGACATGAAGACTCACAGAAAGAATGCCTCGTGAAGATGAAGAATTGGAGCGATGCATCTATGTAAACCACAAGATACCTAAGAAAGACTACACTTAGGAAGACCCAGGAAGAGGCAAGGAATGATTCTCCCCTGTAAACTGCAGAGTCAGCATAACCCTGCTGACATCTTGATTTCACACTTCTAACCTCCCAAACTGTAAGACAATCAGCATCCATTGTTTTAAGCCATCCAGTTTGTGGTATATTGTTATGGCAGCTCTAGGAAACTCATATAAACCATATACTAGAACCAGGTAGAAAAACAGAATTGTAAACTTTTAAAATAATAAGTACTTTGTACCTTCCTTCTTTCATGTGTAAATTGCAAATGACCACGTGCACATCTTGGTTTTGTCAAAGGGCTAAGCAAATGGCCGGGCACGCCATACGTTCTGATATAGAAGCTCCACTGAGTTGTGAAACAAGCACTGATTAGAAGCTACTAACTAACTAAAAAGCTGAGCCTCTCAAGTTTTTAGCTTTTAAATCTATTGAGAAAAGGTCATATAGTTTGGGTCATATGGTTTGTCTCCCAGATCCCTTTTGAATCAAATATTCCATGAGGTCATGTTCTAGGTCAAGAATTTTGCAATTATGAAATTTATTTTGAAATAATTGTATATTTACATGCAGTTATAAGAAATGATACATTTCTTACTGTATGATACATTACAACTGTGACCCCTTTACCCAGTTTCTCTAAATGATAACATCTTCCAAAGCCATAGTAATTGTGTGGTTTTTTAATACAAGCTAATCTTATTGGAATGAAATGTTGTAGGCTTTTTTTTTTGCAGGCAGTTTTGTTTACCTACCTGGCTTACACAAGATAGTGAAACTTAGTCTCTGATCAACACTGTAATAAAATCCTCGGTCTCTTTACTTTAATGACAATTTCACCCATTGACCTTTGTCTCACTTAAAGTAACTGTGGTTTGATCAAAGTGACTGTAGGACCAAGGACATATGTCACTTTTTCACCACTTTCTAGAAAAATGTGTCTGGCAGCTACGGTATATATTCTCATCATGGTCTGCTGCTTTTATAGTAATAAGGCAGGACAATATTAATAGTGATAATCAGAACTTATTGAACAATTAGTGTATGTCAGGTCAGCCTCAGGCTAAGTGCTTTCAAATCATTAACTTACTCAATTCTCAATCCTATGAAGTAGATACAATCATTACATCCATTTTACTGATATGAAAACTGAGGCCCAAGTTTTCCAATGAATGGCTATAACTTAGATTTGAATGTAGTTATATCAGGTTTCAGGGCGTAACTTAGCTGCCCTGTCACAGTGCCAGTGAGTAAAAATTAACTCATTCACAATTGTTATTCTTTAGTTGAGTTTTCCAACTGAGCCTAAGACATCTCATTAAGTTCTGCCCATTACAGGCCAAGTTTTGCATTGTGATTGTGTGGGCAGAGTGGTTCTTCTTTCCTGCCAATGCCCCGAGTGAGGGACAGAGAGAAATCCCCTCCTTTTGATCAGGGCTTTGGGCTGGCTCTGCAGTTAAACCTGGGATTGAGAAAACAAAAGAGGAGAAGGGGTGAATGCATACGAACAGTGCTAGCAACCTCCTTCCTCTTTTACCTTGGGCTCTCTGCTCTGACCCACAGAATTATTCTTCCTTTCCAGAAGGGGAAGAGTTTCTGCCTGACTTCACTCTCATTGGTGATCAGTTATGCCAAGGGGCTGTTTCCTTCAAAGATCATGCAAAGAAACGCCCATTGATGTGTAGTAGGTTTGTGTCTAAATTATTTACTTGGTTTATGTTGTCTTGTATTAATGACCTTGCTTGTTAAAAACACCATAAAATGACTCATAGGGTGGTGTGCTGTTAAGGATCGACTCATGCTAATTATCCACTTTTATTTTATTTTATCAACATGGCTCAGAACTGGGGCAAAAGTCAACCCATTTTAAAATGTTTGCTTTTTTCCTCTTGGTGTTTGCATTTTCAAAGCAATTTAGTTCACATGCCCTTATCTCTCTTCCTTCATTGTCCTAATAACTTTTCTCTTTCTTGATAATTTCTTGTCATTTGTCCTGGTCATATTTATGTACATTTTTAAAAAGATTTTGTTTATTTATTTTTAGAGAGGGGGAAGAGAGGGAGAATGAGCATGAGGGAAACATCGATGGGCAAGCGAAACATCGATCAGCTGCCTCTTGCACGTCCCCAACCAGAGACCTGGTCCCACAACCCAGACATGTGCCCTGACCAGGAATTAAACCAGCGACCTTTCGCTTTGTTGGACAATGCCCCACCAACAAGGTACTGTGGCCAGGGCTATGTATATTTTGGATGTAACATTCTTGCATATTTTATCCTTATGAGTTGAAGAAGAAACTATAATGATCAGGTCACGTTTTGTCCCACAATCCATGTCCAACATAGCCTTAATTTAAAATGCAAATAATATGATGTCAGAATATGTAGTCCAGGGTGTTGTGCTTTTAATAACCCTCTGAATCTTTGGGGAGATCTTAAAGATGTCTTCCCCTGCATTCCTCATTTCCTAGGGTCAAGGGAACCCAAAGAAGCAAGAAGATTATCTCTGAGGTCTAATTCATGAAGAATCAGCAGCCACTAACTGCCGTATGAACTGATTAATGAATAGCTAGCACTGGCCTAGCTGTATTGGAGGAAATGGATCAGGGCAGAAGTATGTTTTGATGGATGTGGCAAGGCCTGGGGCAGAGGTGTCCTTGTCCCGCAGTGTTTGGGAATGCCTGGTAAAGTAGACATGTGGGGAGGAATTGGAAAAACATAGACTGCGAACCCAAGACCTCTCACCTGGCCCCTCTATTCTGCCAGGAGCATGTGCTAGCCCCGCAGCCCCCAAATGTACTTTTCGGCCACTTCTTTTCTTATGTCCTTCATTCTATGTGACTCCATCACTATGGCATTGGAATTTAACGCCCTGCTTCACAATGCAGCTGGGGGTCGAGGGGGGAGGAATCCGCCTTAATAAAGCCTTGGCCACTGCCTCGGAGAGTGGAAGAATGAGCTAGAATTACTTGGAGCCAGTTGCTTCCTTATTCAGCAGCTGAGTCAAGGCAAGGCTACATTAGAAATCTTGGTTTTGTTTTGTACCTGCACCAGGTAAATAGGATTATTAGTTTGAGGCATATTTCTAGGGTGACGTAGTGTTTGAAAACTCAGGTATCTCCTTAGGGTTGCATCTTAAGCATTTATTACAATTAACTTCTGTCAAGCATAAAATATTTATAAACTCTATGGGAACAAAAATTCTTTACAGCTTTTTTAAAGGCCCCGCAGCTACTCATTTTGACCCACTTTTCTTTCTTCCTAGGGGTTACAAATAACATGATTTTGGAAGCATTCTTCCTAGTTGGCATTGAAGGTTCACTCAAAGGCAGCACTTACAACCTTTTATTTTGTAATTACTATGGGATTCCCATTGGTTTCCATCTGTATTCTACCCATGTGGCCCTGGTGGCTTTGAGAGGTCACCTCTGCCTTTTCAGTGATAAAATGATGTGCTATCTCTTAAAAACAGAAGCCATCATGAATGCATCTGAGGTGGATATTCACAGTATGCCTCTACCAAAAAAGGTGACAGAGCTGAAAGAGAAGATAATGTTAACACAGTCCCTTAAATTCGCTGATGGAGATGCTGAAGGAAGTAGCTCCTGGCCAGTCCAAGCCAGAAAACTGACCCAGAACCAGAGCTTGAGTATCAGGGTCAGGTCTTACTGCCGTCTTTGAAAAACAGGTGCTGTTTGATAATTTCTTGAGAAAGATTGATCTCAAGAATGGACGGGAAATTTGGTTTATTATGTTTACCTCTAGGTTGATTTTCCAAATGATTTGTGAAGTGGTTTCTAGAAGATGAGAAACTAAGGAGACTTCTGTCCGGGTTTCATAGCTATTTGCCTTCGAAATTTTAGCTTTCTTATCAGTTTTGTAATAATTTATGAAAACATCTTTAATTGTACATTTAAGGATTCAGAGGCAGTGTGCCATGAATACTCTGACCTAAAGATGCATGTGAAAATAAAGTTGTATTTAATGTTGACTGCTGGGATTCCTACATGGAGCAGTTATAGGAATATAGAGAATCATTTTTTTTTAAATGTAAAATATAGGTACATACATATTTTATAGCTAATATTCAATAAGTTAGTTGATATACAATTTTTCTCTTCTCAGGTGGAAACTTAATAAGGTAATGAATAATAAAACATCAAACATTCACTGAAAAAAATTCTTTTTATTTGTTAACACATTAACAAATATGCTCTACTTGTAAATATTAAAGGAAGGGCCCAGATCAGGTTTGGAATTGAATCTGGTTCTCTTTGATAACCTATAGCTCTTGTCAAGATACAAGATTCAGCATAGAAATAATTAGAACAGACCTAACCCCCTCAAATATCAGTGCTATTCGCTAGATTGTGACAGATCCAAAATAATTTACACAGTGCAATGCATAAAGCTTACTAATGGTTATTCACTCAGATGTGCAAAATACAAGAAGCCCTGGGTTAAAGCAATGGTGATGAATCATTTATGAGATATTATCTCCTGAGATAGATTGGGTCCATCTGTTATAGCTGTAGTTTTGTTTATTTATTATTATTATTGTTTTGGTGGTTGTTGTTGTTTATGTAACTTCATTTAAGTTTGTTTACAGTATTTGAAATGAAAGAAGGATAAGGGCAGATAAACAAGGGATTATTCAACTGACAGATAACTGGATCCAATGGTTTTCTATATAAAAGTCAAATGCCGTCCACGTGCAGTGGAGAAGGCGCAAAACAAGAAAGGCCCCAAGGAGCAAGAGCGCGAAGCAGAAGCCTGAAATTCTTCTCTGATCTTCCAAGGCGCAGTCGGTCTGCTTTGGTTTTCTGCGGAGTCCCTGTGGGAGCTACTCCACTCCCTCTGGTGGAAGGTAGCTCTGTTGTTTAAGATACACTATGGGAACTGGAAAGTTGGAAAATCATGTAGACAAAACACATTTCTGTGTTCAACGGTAAATCCATTGCGTGAGAGGCCAGGACTGCCCACCGTCAGGTTTGAACTGACTTTCTGATTGAAGTTCAAAATGTGTTTTTAGAGAGCAGGTTGGGTATTGTCAGTCCACCCCCACTCCGTCCATCTCCCCACCCCCTTCCACGCCCCGCCCCCCACCCAGCCGGCCCACCGCATATTCAAGGAGGAAGGGAGAATGCCTAAGGGAAGGGACCTGCTGGCACACAGAAATGGCTTCAGGTTGGTACTAAAGTTGGAAGGCACGAACTGTTGATGCAGAATAGGTTTGTCCTCATTTGAATTCTCCTTAAACATTCATCCTCTCTTCAAATAATTTGTAATTACTTAAGACCTCTGACCTTATATTTCTCTTTATCTTTTGTGAGGTTGGCCGGACATATGATAAATTTTCTATTGGTACTAGCTAGATCTGTTTTTTTAAGGTAGAAACTTAAATAATCTATTTTTAAAAATTTGATTGTGGAACATCTGGAAGAAGTTACTTATTGTGTGCTTTTAAAGATTTGTTCCATTGATTAGCACCCAGTGGGGCCCAGACATTTCAATCTTCTCTCTACATCTTTTCCATGTCCATATATTAACACCCAAAGTGATCATTTCATTACATAAATATCATAGAGGAAGTATGACTAGATTACAACAAACGTAGCCCACCACTGGAAAAATAGCCTACGATCATGTTTAACCGTTTCTTCTTTACATTCAAAGAGTTGCCACCTGCTAAGTGACAGCCTGTAAGGATCATACAGGGAGTGACAAAGTTATCAGAAGATGCAGACACCACATTTTACGAAGGAAAAACATGACAACTGTACATTTGAGATTAAAAAAGAGGCACGTGCAAATTTTCTTCGAGCAACTGAGGAGAAAGAGAAATATGCCCTGAGGAACTGGGGTAAAAAGAGTTCAAGCCAGGGGTTCAAAAGGAGTGAGTACACGGCCCTGACTGGGGAATGCCCTCAGTCTCTTTCAAGAGGTAAGGACTTGACTTCACAGTATTCCAGGTGGGAGGAAAGACATGTGATGGACACATCGAGAAAGTAGGGAGGGTAGAAGGTGGAAGGGAAAGAGTCTGGGTCTGCAGGAGTAGAAAACAACAAAGAAGACGAGAGCGGTGAAGTCAGGGCATGAGTTTAATGAGGACGCGGGGCAAAGAAACAGCTGCTCTAACATGCGAACATCACTTGGCTCCATCATAATTCCAAAATTGCCGATTCGCAAAAGAATCTAAATCTGAAACCAACTTATAACTATTTTTTGGGGGAGGAGTGGGATTGTAAAACTTGAGCCGTCGAACAGTTGTATCTGTGTTTTAAATTTTTTAACTGAGAAATTTGACCTCAGTGTCAGATGTAAGAAGAGTAAATATTTATTTAGAAAGTTCTCTCTCCATTAGCTGCTCAGGGACTGCACTTGGGTGTCTCACCATGTTCTCCTCTACGGTAAACAACATGTGCTATAGAGGAAATGATGCCTAATTAAATTAAATAAAAAGTAAAAGCCTTTTGTCTGAATATGGGTGGGTCAAAAAGAGTAAACAGGCAATCTTTACCATTAAAAATCTTGTCTCCTATAGGGCGATCGGAGAAATGCACATGTATTACTATAATAAGAGATAGAACGCATTTCATGAAAGTGTTAAGGGAATTCTGAAGAAGGCAAAGCACATTGAAACTATTGAACATGGAATGCAGTCCTAGAGCCAGGGCTAGCGTCCCTCCTTGGATATTTTCAAATCACTGTTCTGGGTGACCAATGGAGGAAATTTTGCATGGGCACTTCTTAACATTCCAAAACCCTCTGTTCTCACAAGGCTTACTCCTTGCTTAGATCTCGGTTGCTTCATAAGCCTCTCGCAGATGGAGGTATCTGTTAGTGAAAGGCTGTGCCACTTTAAAAACTCAACAAGCAGTGAACAGCCTAGATACTGAAAGTGCTGAGGTAAATTCATAAAAGGAGCATTTTGGCCTCTCTGGAACTGTTGGCTTTTGATGAATAAGGCACTTGCTTTTTGCCAGTAGTGATGGCAGTGGCATTGGCCTTAGCTTTGGGATGTGTTCCATCCAGCTTTTACATAGGGCTTGTATGGGGAATAGGCAGATCTTTATTTTAGGGAAATTAGCATATATGTCCCTTGAAGGTTAAAATAAAGAGGAGGACTCTGCTTTTTTTTTTTTTTTTTTTGCTGCTTTAATATTAATTATTGCAATGACAACTTTCTCTAATGGGGATGTATTAGTTTCTATCTTCTTTTTTTTTTTTTTTAAACTCTTAGTAGTGCTGAGAGAAAGGAGTACAGGGCCACTTGTGTTGGCCTCTTGGGTGATGTCTTTACTCAAAAGCTACTTCCTGTGCCATAGTGCTCCGGGGACCCATAATGATTGCCTTAGTTAATCTTTTGGGCTGTGAGGCATTGAAACCCATGCCAAATTGCATGTGTTACCTGAAAGGGTGGGAAGCCATCTAACCATGCTTACAGCCAGAACACATTGACTGTTTGCAAGGGTTTGGAATTTAGGTTACCTGAAGCTTGGCTCACCTGCTCAGAGATACTCTAAAGGCTTTTCCTGTCTTTCTGGATTATCATCTTCATGACATTGGCTCTTTATCTTTGTAACAGTCATCTCATGCTGGCAAAATAGTGGCCATGGCTTCAAGCATTAAGTTCTTACACCATATCAAAACCAGGGCCCCAGCAGTGAGATCCAAAGGGATTTCCTCTTAACAGAAAGCCCCGTATCCCTCTTGGGGTAGAATGAGTCACATATGAGGAGTCTGGGAATTTGAGGTTGTGAAAGGAGAAAATGGTCTAGTACAATTACGATTTATTCAACAAACTTGGGTGCTGCTTTTGGGAAGGAGGAAGAGTGGCCATTGGGTAAATCTCTGACTGAGGGATGTGCTGTTCTCCTTTATTCACTGGTAGGAATTTTTTTTTTTTTTTTAGTGACATTGGTCTTAGGACAAGATAGGTGAGAATTATGAGATGCTACCAATATCTCTGAGGGGCCATGGATATTAGGATATAGGAATGAGGGAATATATGAGCAGGAAATATAGAGAATGCAGGCACCAAGAGTGAAGAGGTTGAATTCAGTGTTTTCTGAGTCACTTCTGGTTCTAACACTGTGGTTCAACAAAGTGGGGAGGTACCAAGTATCTTTTCTACTTCCTCATTTTGTCAGTGGCCTGGTGTAGACATTGAATCTCTGAGCTGTCTAGTTATTTAGGAGTAATTGGTAGAGGGGGCCTGCTCTGCAGCTCATCTTAGGGTCCTGTTTCCAGGAGCTTGAAGGGAATAGTTTTATAAGAATATATACTTTGTACTTTATTGATACTTTGTCAACCAAGAAAACTAGAAAATACAGTTTCAGGCTATCTCTACCTAAACGTGTAGGACTTCAACTTTCCTTTGGCCAGGGACTCTAGATTCCAGCTACCCTGTTCTGCTCTAAAGATCCTCCCTTGAGGCAGCTAGATGGTCTGAATTGAGAGTGCTCACCCACTTTGCCTCATCTCTGGCTAGGGCAACCAAATCTCATGCAAAGAAGCTTGTGCCAAGGGAAGGTCATTTCACTTCTCTATCTGTTTGCATCTGTATCTGTTCAGTGGGAAATCTCGCTGTAATTACTTCAAGGGGTTGTTGTGAGAAGAAAATGAGATAATGTATGAAACAGTTCCTTTGAAAAGCTGTGTGGATGGCATAATTATCAGATTGGTGCTGATGATTCAGAGTGTCTGCAGAACTGGACAGTGATGGGTTTGTGGTACCACTGGCTATTAGTGTAATTTCAATATTCAACTCTGTTTTGTTTACTCTTAGCTTTCAACCCACTCCTCCCCAACCCTCACCCCCATTTTGGCCTCAAATGCTTCTCCTTTGTCTCCTTCTTTGGGCACTGGAAAAGTTATATGGACAATCTTCATTCATTTCTGATTTTTCGTCAGAACTTTTTAACGTGTTTCTATTAGCGATTTCTCATATAGGAATAGGAGAGAAACTGATATCATCTGAAGTGAAAACATGGTGAGGAAAGTTAAGTAATTACAGGATGAAACAAACAAACAAACAAACAAGCAAAAACATGATGTTGCAGGTCAAGGAGTTATATTTTAGTGAATGAGTCAGGTCTGTAGATATTTAAATGCTCTCCTCAGGAGATATACTGGGTTCACTGAACACAACACTAGACCAGGAATCATAGGAGTGGGCAGAGTGCTGGCTCCATAACTAATGCTCTGTTTGTGATTTAGCAAGTGACGGACTCTGTGGGCCTCAGATGCAAGAAAGGGAATTCCCAGGATGTTGATTAAGAATAAGGAGAGAATGCATTATCAACCAGATGACCTCTAAGACCTCATGCTTCCAAACTGAAGACTCATGATCTTCCCAGCGTCTTTATCTTTATGGTTGTGACCCTAGAGTGAATCATTTGTAGAGTGTATTAGTCTTGAAGGGGCCTTAGAGGTCAACTGTTTAACTTCTTCAAAGAAGTACTCATGGTCATAGAGACTGCAACAAAAAGTCTAGGCTTTGAACCAAAGACTTCTGACTTCAGATCCATTGTGCTTCCTATCATACAAGACTAGAAAACCTTTTCCAAAGGAGAGGCTTCAGAGAACAAGAAAGCTTTTGTTTATAGAACATGTGCAATTTTTAAAAACTGCCCTCTAGCAAAGCCGGTAGAGAAATGGAAAGGGAATCACCACATGTGAGATGGTAGGTGTGAATGTGTGCATTGAAAAGGCCATTGAAAGGGCATGCCAAATGTTCAATAATATGAGAAAAATCAAACAAATTGGACCACATTTCCTTAATAGAATATTATGCAGCTTTTAAAGATGATGTTTGTAAAGATTATATAGCAAAATAAAAATTCTAATTGTATAATATTAAATGAAAAAGAAACGTGCAAGTTTACAAAAATCTCAATTACAACTGTTAAATATGTATCAGAAATACTATGAAGCAATATATCAACATTCTAATAGTGTGATGGGATTATAGATAATTTTTTCTTTTTTGTAGCATGGTTTTATTACATTTATCATAAAATATTTTTAGTCACTTTTACTTTTTTTCTTTTTTAAGGAAAGGCAGTGCTACTAAACATGCAGGTGTTTTAGTTAAGACTCTAGCAGAAAACAGATGGTGCACAAAATTGGGATCATTTCTGGAGAGGTAAGAAGAAACTACGTTCAAAGGTGTAGGCAGGTTAGTGGTGTGCCCTGGGCTAGTAACCCAGGAGCTTGGCATGCCACAGGACGGTTTCTGGAGAGTGCAGTCATAAAGAAGCGGTGGTATTTACTTGAGGTTTGAAATCAGCTTAGAGAGGTGACATCGCGGGGAGGAATCCAGGGAATGAATATGCCAAACTTCCTTTCTTTCTCCTTCCAATATCCTGCCAGGGATCCTCATTAGCCAGACCCTAGTGGAAGCCTGTGTCCCTGTAGCTCTCCCAAGGCAAACGGCTGGGTGGAGACAGGGGAAGCCTGTGTTAGGACCGGTAAACCCAGCACAGCAGAGCACACAGGAGAAGGGCTTGCCTAGCCTGTTAGCTTGTCACAGAGTTGGCTTCAAAACTCAAATCTCTTAACCTCATTCTTTTAAAACAGAATCTGTCTCAGAATCTCTCGACTGATAGCCCATAGGAGATGAAGGTATTTGTAGCCCATTTCTAAGACCTCTGATGTATATGAACTTCTCTCTAGATCTAGACACACAAAGTAGCCATGGCCTGGCTCCATTGGAAGAATAGGGTAATACTCACGCATAAATAAAGGTCTGCAGGAAGATCAATAATAGAGAATCACCAACATATTGGAGGTGACTGATGCTGCGGAGCGGGATGAGGCAGCTCAGAGATAGTGAACAGGAGTTGAGCGCAGACCCCTGCGAAATCCAACTTTTCGGGGGCCAGTAGAGAACAAAGACACTAAGAACCACTTAGAGGCATTAAAATAATAATTAACATTTACCAAATACTTATTATGGGCCTCATAATTTATATTCATTACTTCACTAAATCGCCCCTGTATCTTTGTGTGAAACGGCATTATCATCTCTATTTTACAGATGCAGAAACTGAGGCTAAGATAATTTAGCTTGTGAAATGTCACATAGCGAGTGAGGGGGTAACCAAGGATATAAATCACGTTGACCTAGATTCTAGAAACTGCCTTCCAGGAGGAAATAAGAGAATAAGGGGGAATGACATGTAAAAATCCAAGAAGAAAGGAAGCTTTGGGACAGGGAGAAGGAGATCTTAGATGATCTACAGTGTTAAAATACAACAGAGGTCAAGTAGATTGATGGCTGAAAAGAAACCATTTTAATATGATGATCCCCAGCCTGTTTTTAAATAGTTAATGCGATATGACTAGGTCTAATACATGTTTTTGGACAGTTGTTTTTTGTTTGTTTTTATCCTGAGCCTAGAATTTGGCTCCACAAATGTGACATTAATTTTTTTTATTTTTAATTTTGAGTACAGGCTCAAATTTCTATTATAAGCCTGCTTTTTAGGGGGTTTTTTCTTCCCCCACTTCCTTTAGAATTTTTGATTTGAAAATTTCATTTCTGATAAAGCTTGATAAATTAAATGATGGCTTTATGAATGTGTCTATTGTTTAAGGTTACAGATATGATTTTGGTGTTTATGAAGGAATGAGACTTAAGCTGCTGAGAATTATTCTGTTCACATATGTAGACAGGGAACAGCATGTGTATTAACAAACTGGAATAGGAGTTATATCTCATACTCTGAAACATTTGACTTGGGAGCCATCAGGCATGAAGCTGTTACCACATTAGAGTGCAGTAAAAAGGCAAATTTGGAAATTCCTAAAAAGATGATTTCTCCTATGATCTGATGATGGTACAGTAAATTCTTAGTTTTAGAGTGTAGATGCCATTTCAAGTTAAGTATATGCAATTTAAATTAAAGATGCTCAGATGTTAGCTGGCTGCCACAGCATATTGGCAACAGCATGTGTTTGAACTAGAGCAGATAATTCAAATGGCTCGTTATCCACTTACATTCTAATCATCTGTGAGGTGGCTTCTCTCTGGGCAGGCTCAGCACGCTCTCAAGGGAGGCTTTATAGCTTCTCAACCTATAGAGGGGGAAAAGGAGTCATTCTGGTTGCTGTGGCTCGGCCAGTCCCACCCAGTTTCTAAACTGCTTTAGGGCTTTCTCTGGTTAGGAAAACCCAGCTCTTCCTTGGGCTTTAATCCTCATGTTTGAAGAAAGTGCAAACATGTTTCCAGGCTGGGGTGTTTCCGTTATTGGCGCTGCCTAAACAAATCACCCCAAAACTGAATGACCTAAGAGAAACAATTATTATCCCTCATGGGTCTGAGGGTTGATTGGGTTTTGATTGGGTTCCTTTAGAGGATTCCTTATTGGGGTATCTCATGTGATTGGAGTCAGATGGTGGCTACAGCCCAAGCCATCTTGAAGGCTTCCTCCTCCACATGTCTGGTGGTTGGTACTACCTGTCAGCTGGGACCTCAGCTGGGCTGTCAGCTGTATTATCTCTCTGTGGCATCTCCGTGCGGTTTCTTGGTTTCCTAACAGCCTAGTTCCAAGTGTAAGTATCCCAGAAGGACCAGGCAGAACTTGTATCACCTTTCTGACCTAGTCTTGGAAGTCACATAGTATGGCTTCCCCTGTAGCCTCAGACCTCCCCAGATTTAAAGGGAGGGAATACAGACTCACCTTTTAATGGGAGGAGTGTCAATGTCACACTGTAAGAAGAACATGATGAATGAGAGATCATTTTGTGCTATCTTGGGAAATAAAATCTGCCTCACTGGCGACTTTTCTATAGACATATCCCTAGGCAAATCTGTGAAGCTGCAAAGTCATTTTCCATTTTAGATCCCTTTCACTTTCAGCAAGCATTTCTGTCTTAACGTGTACGTTCCCCTGAGGAGCTAGGACTCCATGTTGCCCCTGGCTTGGCACACTTAAGCAGTGACCCATGGTCAGGACCTTTCCTCTGTGTAGCTCCTCACCAAAACTTACCCTTTTTTTTGGTGCTCAGGGCCACAGTCCTGTCTGCCTTCCTATGATGGCTGGAATGTGGCTGCATATAACAACCCCCCTATATAACATGTGTGGCCTACTTGTAAAAGAAGAAAAAGAAGATTCTTAGCCAACATGTCCTGTTTTAGAGGTATTTTAGTTTAAGTCTAAAGGAGCCATGAGAGCTCATGTTAGATGGGCCAGCTAGCCTTTTGTAGATGATGCTGGCCCATGCGGGATGGTCGCAAGATATCCTGGCCTGCTTTTACAATCCAATAAATTTACATTAGGAATGAGCTCTGTCTCAGGCACTGTGCTGGGTGTTGAGACTACATGTGTAAATGAGGTATGAATTCTTCCTCAAAGGTGCCTAGCATCAGTGGTCAGAATCCCACAGTAACTACTGCTTTGAGTTAGCATTAACAGCCTATGATTAAGTGGAAACCCATTATCTTTAAGAGATAACATGTTAAGCTATTTTTATTTGTTAATCCTTGGTGTAGTTTCTATGAACTGGTAGACATTAAGACTCTCAGGAAATTAAATATCAGATGTAGAAGCTTAGATAGGAGAAAGAAGAGATAAGAAAATGTTGTAACTTGGTGGAAGGAGGGACTAAAATAAGCTGTTGGGAGAAACCATAAATTCTCTCTGCCATATGGTGTTTTGGTAACAGGTGAGAAACTACAGACTATGGGTGTAACTTCATGGGCTCTGGGGCCAGGCTGCCTTGTCTTGTATCCTTGCTCTGCCACTTACTTACTAATTATATGATCTTTAGTAAGTTACTTACCACACTTATGTCTCATTTTTATCATTTATAAAGTAGGACTACTAATAGTAAATACATCACAGAGTTGTCCTGTGCATTAATTAAATGAGCTAATACGAATCAAATGCTTAGCCCAATGCCCAGCACATGGAAGACACTCTTCTTTGATTATTAAGTAAGCAAGAAGATTACTTTGTCTTATATTTTTTCTACTCTGTTGTCAAATTAACTAATGAATCAACACATTCCTATGTTTGTGGTCTCAGAGAATATTATTATTATTATTATTATTATTATTTGGTAGAATGGCTTCCCTTCACTAGTCTGTTTACAGCATAACTCAGTATAACTCTTTATCACCCTGTGGTCATATATTCAATGGATTTGATTCTTTTATTTATAGATTTTTCTTCTTCAAACTTTAATATAATTGGGAAATTGTGAGGGGTGCAATAGACTTTCTGTTCTGGGAACTCATCAATTTAATGTGATTTCATTTGACAGTTTTATATTCTTATGTTCTTCTATTCTCTGTCAGTTAACCTACCTGCAAGGTGAAATTCTTCAACAATTGTCTACCCAGAGCACCGCTGTGTAAAATAGATGATGTGCCTGGAGTGGGCACAGTCTGTTGAGTCATAGGAATGGTCAAGGTTGCAGAGGACGTTAGGAGTTTCTACTTGAAAGGATGGCAAAATAGGCAAAACCAGGAGAAGTATTTGGGTGATATTCTTTGTGGAAGAACCTCGAAATTGTTTAAACCTCTTGTGTTGTGCCCTGTCTTGGAGGTGTAGATAACACTTTTGCTATGAGGATTTAAACCTGTCCCCATGACTCTGCTTGGAGCCTTGAGAAGATGGAAAATTCATTTGGTTCTTATACTGTAGAAAACCTGTTTCCTGAAGGCCAGAGTAGACTTGTGGTCCTCAGTCTTGTTGGGCATCGCTCGTGGAGCTTTAAAATTTTTCCCAAGCACACGCAACTTCCTGAAAATCTGACTTGTTACATCTACAGTGGGACCAGGGCTCTTTCTTCCTTTTTAAATATATCCCTGATGTTCAAAATCAATGGAGCAGACACATACGGCAAAAAGCAACTAATCCATATGATATCACTTTAGTAATACCATATCAGTACAAATATTGGCATTTCTCACATATATGGTTACAAAAGTCTAACACTTTAAATTTTGCAAGCTCTTTGAAAACATGTCTGTGCAGCTGGAGACCTCGGTTTATAGCAATGGAGGGTCCTATCTTTTGTGTCTAGGTTATGATTTACATTCAAAATGGTAGAAATATTTCTTTAGCATCATTATGACTTGCAAGTGGACCAAAGAAATTCAAGATGCACAGGAAAACATCTTTATCCCTTAATTAAAAAGAAATCCTTTCAGATCCAAGGAAATAAGAAAATAAAACTAACATCCTGGAAAGTATAATGGGAGAACGTTAAATGATGTCTGCCAAAACCACTCCTTGAGTTATTCCAGTTGTGGTGCCAAAGGCCAATTACAACTTGTTTTGTGGTAAGAGATGTGTCTGATTTAGACAATAGAAGATTATAATAGAATACTGAGAATTTTCACAGTCAAAAAAAAGTTAGACCAATCTTTCAAGCCATTTGCAATGCAACAGAATGCTTTCCTGGAACAGTTTAAACTTGTACACTAACTACAGTGCTGCCATTGTTTCTTTCTTTCTTTTTTTTCCCTACCTCTTTCTCTTTTTTAGTTCCCTTGCTTTGCTGTTTAAATGCCTTAAAAGTTCTAGGCTTATCACTGATGACTGACGGGGAAATAGAACATACTTTTTTTTTTTTTATCCTGGTTAGAAAATTAATCCCCGAATAGTTGTTTCACTAAATAATGCTGCTATGTTGCAAAATATTCAGTTTTATTTTTTGTCTACTTATGGTCTTACTTGGTGCCCTTCCCAGTACAAAGGGAAATAAATCCATTTCTCTTAAATAAATCCATTTCTCTTAAGCATTATTCCTTTCAGTGGGAGCATGTCTGTTTGATTAAAGGAGAGGATTGTGGCTAATTTACGTGATTTCACAGCATCAATGGTGTGAGATGAGGATGTCGCCTCTCAGGAAGGGGAGGAAAAGAAAGGGGCAGGCGGTGTTCCCCCTGGAGCAGGCCAGCCAGGCCCTGGTCCCAGGCAGAGGTAGCTGTGTTCACAGTATGGTTTTCCTTCTAGCCTCTGTCTGGAAACAAGTCCTTCCTTCCCATGCCACCCCAACACCTATGGACTGTTGCAATGAGAACGCACCAAGTTGTCAAATTGCCCCCCTTCTCAGGCTGTCTCATCTACGAACGTTTCTGGGGTGGAAGCTGGGGGAGTCTTAGAAGTTGTTATCTTTCTAATCTTTATTTAAGTGACTCTTGGATGGTGGTCTGACTTTCTCCCCAAACCACAAAATGAGACTACCTCTTAGCTTTTTTCTCTTTGCCAGCTGGATGCAGTTCTAATGAAGTTCTCTAATAAACAATCAACAAATTTGTTTTAGATGAACTGGATATAGTGACCTCCTTCAAATGAATTGCCTAGGTTCCTCTTGACTTCTGTGTCTCTCCAATATTCTCATCTCTGTGAGAGGATCGGGGCTGTGTCTCGATCATATTTGTGTGATGTCCTACATAATGTTCAAGAAATATTTATTGTAATAGAAACTTCACAAGGTCAGTTGGTTTTGGAGTCCTGATAATTTTATACGTGCTTCTTCTTGTTTTTTTTTGTTTTTTTTTTTTTAGGGAGGATAGAGTATGGAGGGAAAATATAATAAAAGAAGTGGGAGGGATGTTGCCAGGGGAATCCATCCAAACGTTTCATTGGCAGTTTACCTGGAACAACCAATTTTAGATTCACCTTGAGGGCAGATGGCAATCCTGTGCCTCTGAGCAAATATTAGGCCCAGATGAAGGAAAGGGCTGACTAAAGCTGTTGCTGGACAGGTAAAGCTTAAAATCATGCGTGAAGTAATTTCATAGCACTTGAAAAATGCTTTCAGTGTTCTTTTCAACCTGCAGCTTGACTCACAGGCCCATTTAAAATCATTAATGTATAGCAGACATGCTCTTTTTTCAAGCATTTGAAACTCTGATAATGTTGCAGTGGAAGAAATGGAAATCGAACTAATGGTTCATCAGCTGTTTTCATTACAACACGCGTGTTGCCATGATCTGCCTTTTGCCAAGTGTGCTGTTGAATTTTTGTCCCCAATTCCTCTCTTGCCCTGCTGTGTCATCAGTAGGATACAAGTACTCTGTGCTGAGTTTTGCTAAGAGGGTAAACAAACTTGCTCTACCTTACAGATGGGTCGGTAAACCCGGCACATGAAGCTCCCTTATGTAGCTGAAGGATTTAAAAGAAGATAGGATTGGAAGGCCTGACTTTTGTGTTGCCTCTGCTCCTTAACTGATAACTGTATGTTCCTCTGTAATTTTTTCCCCTCATTTTTACTTCTTACAGGGAAAACAACCAGGAAACAAAAAGAATTTAAAGCTGTCACACGTAGCACTGGAATCATGCTAGGGAAAAGAATTTCTGCTTAGATTTTTTTTTTTTTAAATGTAAACTTCTTCTCCTGCTGATTCAAGAACCGTTGGCCTTTTCTGCTACGAGACATAGTGAGGAACATTTCTACACTAAAGAGAGTTATCTCATGAGCGACCTCATTTTCCAGAATTTTATGGCCTACATCATCATATCCCACTCTAAAATTCTCTGACCATTTTCTTCAGGGAAAGAGCCTGGGGGAGAGCTGACTCTAGTCTAGGATGTGGATTGAGTTCCTGAGATTTATAATAATCAAAATATTAATGAAGTAGTCGATACAAATGCTGTTTGTGTAGAATGCCTAAGTAACCGGTTGTGTAATCTATCAGGAAGAGATCCAGAGATGAGCAGAGGCAGAGCATAATAAATCAGGTCATTTGTTTTGCAATAATGGAATGATAATTGTGATAATTTCAGAAGTCACTATCATCCTGCAGCGTGAAAGAATCTTTTTGCTGGCTTCCCATTGTTTAAATATTCATGTGATGTCTATGAGTGACTTCCTGCTGAGAAAAATCTTTGCATACCTCCGGCTGGCACAAGAACTAGAAATTGTACTTTGCTTTAACCTGGTAAGGCTTTGCAGGAACCTGGGTTCTCTTTTGGTTTAGAGAGGAGAATGTTCCTCAAAGAACAATTCTTTCTGTGAAATAAAGGCCCATGATACCGAACTATTTTCCAAATGTCTTCTCCCCGCCAGCAGCTGTGTGAATTTATAGGCCCTCACCTTTGCCCCTTTGCACTGACTGATGAGGGAAAGGCAAAAATAACCACGCTAGCTTTGAATGCATTTATGCTATAGAAATATAAACATAGCTAACGACCCCAGAGAAGAAAATCTGCAGTTGTCATCCATGCTCACCCTCTTCCTTTCCCCCAGCTCCCAAGCTTCTCTTCTTGGTATGAGTGAACTGGGCTGTTTTAATTGAGTTATCTAAATTTGGCAGGCTATACACCCCACTGTCTCATATCCTAGGACTTAGGTCCACCTGTTGCCATTATCCCCCATCCAGCAGAGTAGGAGATAGACAACAAATGCTTTCAAATTCCTTTTCTGTATAAAACCCAAAAGAATGGCAGTGAAGGTTTTAGAATTATTTGGGTACTGCAATGAGAGAGAATTTGGGTTCTTGCAACAGGGGTTATTTTAAAATAAGCAATATTGTGCTACTGCTTTGAGCAAATGTTATTATTAGTATATATATTAGATTGCATATTAGATATTGTATATCAGAATGTCCTGGAGTTGGGTATTCTGTTGGAATTTAGACTTTTGGCATTAAAAGCAATTCTCAAGTGACTGACTGAGGGGAAAATAGAAACTGTAAAAGAGCCAATAGGCCTTTTCTAAGAACACAAGAGCTTTATGTTCATTGTTTTGTTAAGCTTCTTAATTCTTATCTAGCACCAAGACAGAATAAAAATTCTCTTGTTAGGGGGCAAAAAGGGAGGCACCTAAAAGATAAGTGTCAGCCCAGGTTCTACAAAGATTACATGTGGAGTTTCTCTCTGATAGAACTCTGTTAACTGCGTTTCCTTCAAGAGTTAATGGCCTTTAATGGCGGTTTGATTTGGAGGTGATTATGCATCTAAACTACCTGATTAAAAAATACATTTCCAAATGTGGCTGATTACCTATTTACATATTGCTGGGGTTTAGGTGAAATTGTGAAGTTTATTTGGGTGGTGATTTTCTGAGCTGTGCAATGTGCAGAAGCAAATTCTGTTTTTAGCTTCATGATTAGGTTGGACACAAGTTAATGTTTAAATTGATAGTCATTTTTCCACTGAGTTAAAAGGAACCAGTCCTGCATATATTCTTTCAATCAAGATGAAAGCAATGACAGCAATTTCTGGGTTAGCAGAGGGTGGTTGGCTGGGGCTTCAGAAGGGGAGGGCTCTGGTAAAACTACACAAGTCCAAGGTGAAATGTACAGCATTTGTTTAGCACCCCTGTAATGTAGGTGGGTGGTACAAAGACATTTGGATCCACTTAATTGACTGCCCTCTGGTATTCCAGAGCCTAAGGCCAATCACACCAGGGTGGGATAGTCCTAAAGAGGATAAGGACACTTAAAGTGGCAAATAAATTGAATAACAATGCAGGAACAGACTAATCTTCCATATACAAAGAAGGGTTGCTAGGTAACAAGTGAGGGGGTGTCAATGCTTCAGATCAGAGAGGGCTGGTTAGAAAATAAAATGACAACCTCTCTTCTAATTAGTCCTTCCCAATCACATGCATCAAGATAATTTTGCGGTTTGGGATTTTAGCCTAGTTTGCAAAGCAGGATGCTTTAATCTCTTACATTAATAGAGCCATTTTACTTTCTGTGTTTTAGACTTGGCCCATCAGCCGCTGTTTTTATCCTGGCAGGCTGCAGCAAAGCCAGTTAACTGCAAGACAGAGGTGTTTGGTGGTGATAGTCAACTCTTCAGCAAATGTTTCTCTAAGCAAATGCTTCCAATTTGGTGAAAGACAAAGGCAAGCCTATTTGCTTCTATAGGCTGAAAAGCACAGTTAGTCATGCAGTTATGATCTTAACTAAGAATAACTCGATGGATCAATTCCCCCAAAATAATTCGAGCTTTTCTCCTGCACAAAATTTTTAGAAGAAAATATTTCAATATGCAAATCTTATTGAAAACAATCAACACTTCTCTGTTATACTCAAAGAATTATCCAATCTCCTAAAGCAGTGACCCTAAGGATCATTAGAGGAATTTTTCAAGACCAAATTCCAGAATCTCAAGTAGGGTATGGACAAATACAGCTTGAAGAAAAAACAAAATAAAACCTTTATGGTGATTTTTATACATTTCTCCCTAAGCCTATTGAGAACAGCTGTACTACATACTTGCTATATCACTATCACCTATATTGATGTGGAATGTTCTGTTTTGAAGCCCTGAAAAACCCTCGATTTAATTAATTAATTAAAGTATAGTTGACATACAATATTATATTAGTTTCAGGTGTACAATATAGTGTTTTGACCTTTATATAAGTTATATTCCTCTTCACTTTCTTTCTACATTTCCCCCTCTGGCAATCATCAGTTTGATTTGTTTCTATGAGTCTGTTTTTGTTTTGAAAGGAAGGATCAATTATTTTAATAATGTGTATTTACTGCAATGGAAAAATATGAATTACTTTTTGAAATGCATTATAAAATTAAGAAAACACAGAATATAGGGAATTATTTCATAATATCTTCATATAATAAGGAATATTTGATTCTATTTAAATTGGCCAGAAAAGTGAATTAACTAGCTTTAAATAAGAATACATTTTGATCTTCCGATATATTGAGGGTTTATTATTCGGTATTAAAAAGAAACCAACATATACTGCCCCCTCATTATCTTAATGAACCCATGAGCATATGCATATTTAGTGCTTTTGTCTTAGAATTTTGCAACCAAAAAGGCTATGGTGAAGGCACTATGTTTTTCAGTGAATTAGGTAATTTCGAAAATACCTAATTCAGAAAACGGGAATTAGGAACACTTAAAATATTATTTTTCTACAGGGAAAGACTGAGAAATAGTAAACAATGTGTGACACAGTTGACGGCTGGAGCTGTTTCTTTTCTCTGGTTTATGGGTCTGTGCTTATTTTTGATTACTGAAACTAAATGAGATCATTTTATGTTCATTTTATGTTTATTCCTTATAACTTACATTACGGAATATGCCTGTTTACTAAAGATATTTTGAGTCTTTAAGTTGTGACTATGATGGAGTGGAGAAAAATTTTCTGGGGACAGCTACTTTTTATGACAAATGATTTATAGACATAAAAATAGTAGAAACGGAGAAATGATAAAAAAGCAATTTTTTTATTATTGTAAATAGAGGCAAAAATGATTTGTTAAGAAATAATGAGTATGACATTTATTTTAAACTAGAATGAATGTGTCACTAGGTTGTCTTCTAAGCTTGTTCAGGGTGGGGTGTGTTTATTCATATAGTTGATATAGGTTCTGGAAACTTCTATAAAATTGGGGTCCTATTCACTTTATCCCCACCAATCCTTATGGACATGGAAAAACGATGAAGAAATGAACACAGCTCTTCCTTCTCTGCTCAGGTCTATCTTCGTCAAGTTCCTTTGCTTTTTACACGGGGTTTGGGAAATAACCAAGCAGGCTATGTCTAATCCAGGTTCTCTGTTGCCCGCTCGCCCGTGTTGAAGAATGACAACACTCCGTTCTTGGATTTTTTTCCGTTCAGCAGAACTTTCGGCCTAGGGGAGGATTTTTGCCAGTTTATGGAACTACAATTATTACACCTCTGCTGGGATGTTTCCACATCGCAGGGAATGGAGCAGAGGCCGACATGGCTAATCTGTTCTTCACTTTGTGAAAGTACCGCCCTCATTTTGAGTCGCCATTGGCTAAGAGTGTGAAGGATGGCTATGATTTCCAGAATGTGTAACCTACTGCCAGAAATTAGTGAGTTTATAGGTTACGGTTTTGCATTAAAGATGCCAACAGCTAGATGAGGCTTTATTCAGGAAAGATTAGGTAACATTTGTTTATGTCTGCATTTTTCAATATTTATTTTCTTTAGCTAAACATTCTCATCTGAAAAGTATTTTCAGATCAATTTATTTCTAAAGATTAAACTTCACAGGATTATTAGGTTTATAAACCTGCTTTGAACTAGCTGAATTTTATTTGGCGTTAAAAATCATTGAGAGTTTGACTGCTGGGTATTGGAGATGATGATAAAATAATCATGACAATAATTTTATTTTCTAGTGTCTATTTCTGACAAGTTTACAGCTGTTATATTCTCATAAAAATTATTAACTAATAATAATCCTTGAAAAATGTTTATGATGAAGGCAAAAGTCTTTCTCTATTTTTTTCATTCAGCGCTTCCTCTCAGATCCAGCATGCTAAAAATATACAGAAAATTTTGTTTAGATCAAACTGCAAGTGTTGAACTCCACACCCAACAGAAGATCATAAAAACTATTTGTGAACAGAACCCATTCTTCAAAATGGGTTTATTTATACATTAAACATTTTATGTTTTCTAAAACACTATAAACAACAGTATCTAACAGTCGTACACAGACCATAACCAGTAATAACAACGGTATATCAGTCAGGTATGCCTAGGTTATGCTGCAATAAGAAGAATCCCCAAGACTTAGTGGCTCAAAACTACAAAGTTTTAAAGTTTTACTTCCTGCCCACAATACATGTCCACTGTGGATAGCTGCGGGCTCTGCTCCAGAGGTTCTCAATCTGGAGCCAGGCTGATGGAGCCTCGAATGTCTGGAGATTTGCTGGTGACATTGGTGGAAAGAAGGAAGCCTGCAAATATGCCTGTCCCTGAATGGGTTTTGCTCCAAAGCAATACACAGAGTTTTTGCTCGTGTTGTTTTGGCAAAACAAATCACCTGTCTCTGACCAATTTCAAGGAGGCAGGAAGTGCCCTCTTACCCTGGGCCTGGTAGAAAATCTGGAATATTGGTGAACGACCTTAGTTATTCATCACAAGCAACGATGAGAAAGCCAAGACTCAGTTTACTATTGCCTCACCGGGGAAATGAGATAGGATATATAGCAGAGAATTATATGTGGATAGAAAAATTTTTTTTAAATGAAAATGAAAATGAAATTTAATGGGTGAACATATAAAAAAGAACTCCCTTAATTTTTACTCTTTAAGCAGCAAAATGACCTGCACTTTCCTGCTCTTCTCTCTCTTTCTTCCCTCTTTTTCTCCGCTCTCTCCCTCTTTTTGTCTCTTGTCTCTCTCTCCCTTCCTTCTCTCCCTCTTTCCCTCCACCCGCCTTTGTCTTATGAATCTGCAGGCCCGCTGCCCTGAGGAAGGCCCGGTGCTGTTGTGGCCTGAGCCGAGGGTACTGCAGCTTCCGGCTTTAGCCTTGTCTAGGCTGCAGCAGTCTACCCTGGTCCCGGACGGCTCTCAGATACACATCCTTCCTTGGTCATGGGAGGAGAGAGCTGTATCACAAATCCATCGGGACTCCAGGAAAAACAGGACTCCAAAGTGTGCCTTTCAAAGGTGTTTTCGAGTAATTCCATCCTTCCACAGAAAGGAGAGCCAGTGCTAGTATGGCTGAGGGCCTCTTGAAAACACAGCTGGGCTCCTCAGTTCGAGTAGCTAACTCCTACTGCATATTAAAGTGTGTAGAATCCTATTTCCCTGTGACTCATTCCACCCCCTTGGTGAAAGTCAGTTAAGAGATTAATGAAAGAAAAAATGACATCCTGGAAAATGCTCAGTAGCTGGGACACCCTCATGACTCTGACCTGCCTTCTTTCTGTTTCCACTTGTCTCCAAACCACATCATCTATGGCCGCTTTAGTGGGGAATCACAGAGACTGGCTGAAGGGGCGGTGAGACATGTTAGTTCTGCTCCTTAATGTTATAGATGAAGACCCTGAGTCTCAGGAGGATTAAATTTCTTGAATCAAGGAGGAACTCAGTTCTTACAACATATTCAATATTTTTTTCACCTTATTACCAGACAAGGGGCCTGGCCCTGACTGGGCCTGCCTAGGGCCAGCAGTAATGCGTGGGTTCTCGACTTCGTGTGGAAAAGATTTCACAACACAGGTCCATGTGACTATGAGGACACATTTATTAAAGCTGGAAACAGTAAAACACGAAAGGGTTTAGCACAGAGAAAGCAACAGGAGAGCCTAGACTGGGCGGCCTTAGCTCTCAGGGAAGTCAGAGAAAAGGGGGCTCTGGGGGCAGGTTCAGGGGATTAGCCTGGGACAAGCTGTCAGCTGCCCATTGCCTTAAAGTTTAGGAGACAAATACCTGTGAAGAAAGAAGTGGGGGAAGAAGGAGGGAATGGCAGGCTGCTCCCCAGAGGGAGAGGGCATGCTGGGTCCTTTGTCTTGAGGCTTTTATCTCTTTCTTGCAGGCGAGAATCTTAGGGGAAGTCTCAGCAGACAATTGCAGCAGGATATTCGCCAGTTCCACAGGTGTGCCCTCTCAGGGTCATGGTCTCCACTGATTGGTCAGTGCCAGACCAGCGGGGATCTTTAGTCAATACAGTTGGTTCTTGCGTAGCCCACATGGTTTTGCTGCTTTTCTGGGACTGGAGCTGAAATACAACCGAGGCCTAGATGTCATCTCCCTGGAAGAAAGGCCAGGGGAGGGAAGGCTGCCCTGGGGGTGAGGCCCTTGTTTTCCCAGTTTTGTCCCCTGCCAGGGACTCTTTCTTCCTGGTGACCATCTGCGCCTGGCTGTAAATTGCTTGGCCAATTTGTTCAGCTCTCTGTCTTAGTTTTTTTATTCCACCTGCCAAAGAATTTGCCTAGCTTCTTACTCTCCTGTTTCAAACTCATTGATGTAACACACTCCCAGGGACCTTGTAAGGTCATCCTGTGAAATTCATGCAAAAGGTGAGTGTCAGGGAATCAAGTGTTAGACAGCCTTCCCAAAGCAAACTGACGTGTTCTGAGATGCCAGGTCAACGTGGGTATTTCCCAGGCAGAGCAGGCCACTTTGGATCTCCTCATGTTCTAGAAAGTGGAATTTACTCCCAAATTACGGGGAACAGTGAACTACTCAATGTTGGGAAAACTCAGCATTGGAAGGTTGGTCCCAACAGGTGCCTTCAAGGAGAAATGGTAGCATCCAACCTACTCATCTTTTTCAAATTGAGAACCCATTGTGCATGTTTAGTCTCATTAACCATATCAGCAAAATGTTGATTCTTCTTTAACGAAAGCTCAGTCCCGTAAGAATCTTTCCTTTCCTACTCAAGGCAAGTCAGAGACCTGAAAAGCAAGGGGGGATCCAGGTCGGGAGAAAGCCGTGTTAACAGGCAGGGCGGGGAGCTGGTAGGCAGCTTTTCTGTTCTTGCAAAGGAAACAAAGGAGCTGCGGTGACAGTGCTTTCTTCCTGAAGAGCGAGGGCAGGCTAAATGTCCTGGCAGCAACTACTCTTGCCGTGGAAATCCCGCCCTGGTATCAAAATGCAGATTTCAGAATATTCAATCGGTGTATTCCAGACCAATCAAGGAACCAATTAATCCACCGGTCTTTGTTGCTTGCTTTTCATGATTGGAATTGTTCCTGAGATAAGTAAGCCATTGCCTGGGAACTGGCACTGTGTCGTGTTGCCTAGAGAACATTGTCTTAATGGTGTTTGTCATAACGGCTTTTGGCTTATAAAATGTTTACTGTAGGCATTGTATATATAGACTCATTGATGATGGGACTTGAGCAAATGATGTAATTCCTGCCAAGAAGAACGGAGGGCAGAATAAAGCCATTTCTCTTTGGTGCCTGACGGCTCATCAGCCAGAGTCCCCGGGGAAAATCTCGTGCACAATGGCAAGGCATCCTAGTTTCCTGGGAGGCCAATGAATACAACAACTGTTGTTTTCCTGACAGGCACAGAAGCAATCCCTTTCTCTCAACAACAGTCAGTGATAGCGCTCAGTGTTAAAACGGATACTCCACAATTGCTCGGACCTGGAAGCTGCTGGAGGTAATTAGGAACTGGGAGGCAACTTTCTAAAGCCATCCAGCAAGAGAGCCGGAACATCCATAGGAGGGAATGGTTCTTGGGGATGACAGAAGAACAGGCTGAAAGGAAAGGTGGGGTTCCTGAGGGAATTGCTGCCAGTGTGTAAAAATAGACACTTGTAGCTGGTGTCTAACTGCTTATAGTTGAGTTAACAAGTTTTCAGATGATTTCAGCATCAACACCAGACTTCAGCACATTGACAAGAGTTGAAAAAGTTGGGGCGAAAGGCTAGGCTGTGTTATGGGGAAGCATTTTCCTGACTCATTCTTTCCCTCAGCCTCTGCTAATTTAGCACCTGAACTGTCTAAGTTATTCATTTCCCCTGTATTTGGTTTTTAAATATATGCCAACACTCTGAATTCTGAAAAGTGCCTGAAGGGGCATTGAATATTCTTTTGACTGCAATATTATTCTTTCCTGACAATCCTGATACGATTATCTTGAATATAGGCAAAACAAAAGAAGTTATATTTTTCTTGTATGATCTGTAATTAAAAATGCTGGGGTGGTCTGTGAATGGCTCAATAATCATTTTTCACTGCTCTTCCGTTGATACCATATAGTCACAAGGATGGTAATATGTGGAAGAGTGTTTGTGAAGCCCCCTTCCCTTGGGGTGAAGCGGGTGGGTCTTCTGTCACAGTGAAACGCAGCAGGAGATGGTTCAAGGCCTTTGCTGCTCAGGCAGTTAACGCGAGGCCTCCATAGAAAGTCTGTTAACATGGCTTTCTCCCGACCTGGATCCCCCCTTGCTTTTCAGGTCTCTGACTTGCCTTGAGTAAAGGCTGTCAATGGTAATTAACCCAGCTCTCTTTTATGACATGAGCAAATTCCCAGAAGAAAGACAAAACTAATTTCCTGTGTCTAAGCGCTCATGGATAACATGGACTCTGTAGGCAAGGTGCTGGTGGTGAATTAACTGAGCTGCTTCAGCGCCAGTATAGTGGAAGCTGATCTCACATATTTATTTATTTTAAAATATTTTATAGATTTATTTATTTTTAGAGAGAGGGTAAGGGAGGGAGAAAGAGAGGGAGAGAAATACTGATGCACGAGAGAAACATCAATCAGTTCCCTCCGCACATCCCCAACAGGAGACCTGGCCTGCAACCCAGGCATGTGTCCTGGCTGGGAATTGAACTGGAAGCCTCCTGCTTTGTGGGATGATACCCAACCCACTGAGCCACACCTGTCAGGGCTACCTCACACATATATTAATCCCTCTCCTAGAAAAATCACCAGTTGTAGGCTACTAGGAGAAACAGTTTCGTGGAGGGGTACTGGGCCTCAGAAATCAGAGGGTTCCTGAGAAATATGAAACGTACATGTATCCCCAATTAAGACCTATGGAGCGTCAGGTACTGGGCTAGCTACCTCTCCAGATATTGTCCTATTTCACAGTAGCCCCTGGGCGGTAGGTGCTACTGATTCACCTTCAGAGCTGGGGATCGTCAGGAGATTTGCCTCAGGTCCTTCATACTTGCGCCTGGCCAGGTTTGAACTAACGTCCATCCTTATTTTGGCGCAGTCCACTTTGACAGTGCTCTGCACAGACTGCTCTTATTTTTCGTACAGAAAGAAAAAAAAAAAGGAAACCAGTGTGATTGGGTCCCTGAACTACATAAAGCCATTAGCCTGTTGCTACGGCACTTGTTGACTGGCAGGTCCATCTTCTCCCTCCTTTCTGCTCAGATATTATAGAACTCTCCTGGTGGAAGGGACTGGGTCTCATTTTCTTGTCTCCCTAACACCTGACTCAGAGCCTGGCAACTGAAATACACTCAATAAGTACAAAGTGGAAGGGATGAGTGGGATCTGAATATCTGAGCAGAATGCTTAGGGGGAAAAGGGAAGAGAGAAAGGGCATTCAGGGAGGAAAGTCATTCAGAGTGTCCACCTACCAGTGTCCATGAAATGACCAATTAAAACCATCAACATGAGCTAGCTTAGATGGACACATCCTAACAGAAGCCCTGGGACTTTCAGGGGAGGGGAGGCAAAGGGAGCAATCAATAGGTATCTCTTGTAGCTGCCGCTGTAAACGTACTCTCTGTTAGGCTCCTGTGTAAGATTATAGAGGGCAGCCATCTTGTCATTATCAAAAGCAAAGTGAAATTGGAGCTTAATGACATGAGTGTTCAAAGGGCAGTGGGAGAGGGAACAATGTCATTAGAACAGGTAAGAAGGGGGCCTGTGAAAGGGGCACTTTTAAAAGCTGATGGTGTACTGAGACTAATAGATTTAATGGGCATGGTAAATAGGGTGAGACAAGGCCTATTGTGCAGTGCTCAGCCAACAGTGTCTCACAAAGAATGATGGATTAAGAAGAGAGGGGAAAGGATGAAATCGGAGACCCAGGGAAACAAAGGGGATATGAGAAGCGGCGGTAAGGAAGAAGTGCAGCTGAAATTTCAGGGAGAGTTCTTTAGTCAAGCCTGTGAAGAAAGGGACAGACTAACCAGTGCAAGAATAATTCATGATGACAATAATCATTGGTAAGGTGGGGGTGGAATGTGCCTTAGGATATAGCGTATCGCAGATTAATAGGCCTGGAGAATAGCTTGTCTGTCTCTGCCGCAGGACTCGATGTAAGCACTGCCCCTTCCGTTTTATAGGTATGGAGGACCTCTCTGTCTCTTTTATCATCGTGACATCTGTTCATCTCTCTCTCTCCCTGGATATTTTTACATATACTTACACACATACATGGACATATATAGGGTAGGGTGAGAGTAGGTTTACAGTTGTTCATATGGACACTGATAGAATAATTAATAAGTAATAATACAAGAACAAACTGTATTTTGTTTACTCACAACCGTAAGTCTACTTTGGCCCCACCCTACATATATGTAAATATAGTTTGATGCAAACACAATACAAAAGTCTCCAGGGAAGATTTTCATAGTGTTCTTCCATAGCGTGTTTTTATTCTCACAGGCGGTACTGCGGGGAATTTTGTTCCCAGATGTAACCCTGCTGCCTGTCTGCAGTGGGAGAGAACAGCTGCTCACGACAACCGTGCGGTCACCCCTGATAAATGGAGGCTGTTCCTGTCAGTCTCCGCTTTTCCCTGATTTTCATTTAGCAGCTCCAAGAAGCTCGTGTATTTCACTCTCCATGGCTGTGCTCACTCAGGCAACAGTTTCTCTTTTTGATTAATCAACACGGTCAGAGGCGCACCTAGTGGTTCATGGGCAGCTCATGCATCACCACTCCAATCTGACTCTGTCGCTTCCCAGATATTGCCAGTCATGTGGAAGCTCAGTGAAAGCCCTTTCATGTTTGTGTACAGGATAAGAGAAACACACTTAAACAAGGACATACTTTTGGGCAAATGTGTCAGTTATGGAGCAATTTTTTTGCAACTGAATCTGAGGTCTTGTTACTACATCCTGGGGACATCTATAAGCAGATTTATAATAAGCAAATAGATGGGGGCAGTAGCTAGTTAGTCCAAGAGAAGTAAATGAATGTGAGAATGAATTGTCAGTATCTGGATGAGGGTCAGGACCTGAGGATTAAAACCATTTCCTCAGTTCCTTCCCTCTTTTTATACTACTTTTATGTTTCCCCTCCTTCCTTTAGTTTTATGCCTTTGGTAGGAATCACAGAATCAAGACCGCTGGACAGTCTCTGGTACCTTGGACGCCATAGGCTTAACCAAGACCTAGTGTTCGGGACTGGCTATCAGTGAAGATGCATCACCTTCAGGTAACAGAAGACCCAACACAGATTGGTTTAAACAATGAGTAGATTAAGTAGTTCACTAACAAGAAGTCTGGAGGGCTTTTTGTTAGGGCCCCTTCAGGGTTAATTATTATCTTCAGTGTCCCATCAAGGACTCCGGAGCTCTCCATCATTCTCCTCTGACATCCTCCGCGGATTGATTTCTGTTCTTACATTGGTTCCCCTAATGATCGATCTCAAGCTAGCCACTGTAGTTCCAAGTATCGCATGAAAAGGCAAAAAGAAAAATTTCTTCCTGGGTGTTTACTTTTGAAACGGAAAATCCTTTTCACAAAGTCCCCCATTAGTTTCCTATCAAAAGTCCATTTTTAAACCAATTGCTGACAAAGGGGATGGAAATACTATCATTAGCTTAGGTCAATAATGATTTACTGCCTGGATTTGGGAAGGTCCTCACCTCTGGAGCCTGTGGCCATGTATCTCCTGATTAAAAACTGGGCTGTGTTAGCGAGGAAGAAGGAAAGGAAGAGCGGAAGAGTGTATGGGCTTTGAACAGGAAATTTGGTCCAAAAACAAGCCAGTTCACGTATGCGAGTGACCTCATATTTCTAATGAGTAGTATGATGTTTCAGGGTTAATGCAAACCACTAGTTTTGATTATTTAGATTGTAATGTTGAGGTAAAGGTTCATTTAGCATCCGTTTGGCTTCTTTTTTTGTAGCTTCAGACTAAAGCCCAGCCTGATTAGTTAGTTAATCTCTTAAGCATTTAACTTTGTTCTCAAAATATATGATATCTGTCCAGAAGATATCCAGCTATGTAATATAAAAAATAGAGACATTTGTTGAATAAGATACAAGATACAAGAAACATTGTACATAGGACAATGATGTCTCAGTCCCCTTCAAAGTAGGCACCTGGGGACCTCACACAGTTTTCCCAACTACCATTAGCTGCCCCACTGTATTTTTATGAATCTCATCTATGGCCTGAAATCTCTTCCCTTTCAAAGGTGATTTTAGTTTTGGGAAAAGCCAGAAGTCACAAGTCACCAAACCTGGGCTATAGTGGGGCTGAGTCACCTGGGTGATTTGATGTTTCGCCAAAAACTCTACACGAGATGTGATGTATGGGTGGTGCATTGTTGTGATGAAGCTGCCAACAACCAGTTGCCTGTAGCTGTGGCCTTCTGAATCATCTGAATTGTTTCTGCAGAGGAATGTTCAAGCTTAATGCAAAATTTGAAGCAGATTTGTTGCTCTACTCTCTCAGTCATCTTTGAATGTGATGGCCACACAGTACGAATGCTCACTAAGCAGCATCTATAGCTCCCACTGACTAGTACAGTGAAGTCATCATTGTTCACACATGCACATTCCAGTCCACTCTCCTTGGCTCTTCAAGGTTTTGTAACCTTGGCCAAGTTACAAAACATCATATGTCTCAATTTGCTCATCTGTAAAATGGGGACAAGAATAGTACTTATCTCATGTAGTTATTGTGAAGATACTTATCTCATGTAGTTATTGTGAAGATATATATATATGCCTATATATATGGCAAGATTTGACTGAAGGGTTGGCTGTCTGCATCTCCTTCTTCCTTTCTCTTTTATAGTGCTACCTCCAGGACAAACAATAGGCCAAGCAACCCTGAGAAATTTTGTGTCATTGAACAACTCAAAGACACACTGTCCCAAGAAACACATTTTGGTTTAACAGCAAGAGGAAACATGCCACACCCAGATATTCCTTTGTTATGTTTGTTGCTTTTCATCCCTCTGCTTAGAATATAGTTATTTGATAAATTGCAAAATCCAGGGATTCAGTTAGTTATTGTTAAATAAAAATGAATCATCTACTCATGCTGAGCAAGGACTAATCTTTTAGCTAATTGAGACTCATGGGGACTGAGTTATCAGAATTCCTGGGCATGATATGTTAGCTCTACATTTCATTGCCCTGTTATAACTAAATCTTTCTTCAAGACCTGACTACAGAAGTAGAAATTCCTTTTTTTTTTTTGTATATAAATACTATTTCAAGATAAGATTTGATTTTTTTATTCCATTTTGAACTTTTGTTCTCCAGAAGCAATTATTGGAGTTATTACACACATATATATTTATATTCTTGGCCTTCATGAACAGAATCACTGAGTTGACTCTCTTTATCATGTCTACCTTTAGGTCACAGAAGGGAATTCTGGGGGCACAAGCTGTTAAATAATTTACTTCCAAGTCTCATTTGTGGCTTGGTGTCAGATTCCTACACCAGTTTTTTTTTCCCCTTGGGGAGGGGGGATGTTCCTACCAAATAGGGAACAAATGCAAGCCCTGTCTGACTCTGGTGGTTTGGCCTGGGAGATAACCTATCTCCCTCTTCCTTCCTGGTTCCATTTGAGTCACATCTTTCTCATCCTTATCTAACCCCTCTGAGTTCCTTAGATAATATCTCATTCCCACCTCCACTTTTGCCCTTCTCAATCTTTTCTTTTTTTCAGTTGCCTACTTTGAGCTGCCTACATTTCTAGCTCCCATAAACTATAATATCTTATTATAGGCTCTGTTCTACTTCTTTGGGGGTAACCATGTTCTTCCTCACTGTTCTGATCATTGGCCTCTATGTGACCGCTCAAGTCACTGGCATTCTCAGTATCCATCCAAAGATCCCATCCCAGCCTTGTAACTGGGATTGAACTCTTAAGGTGGGGGTCAGTTACTCAACTGTACATTATGTTTTAGTTTTTTAATGGGTCGACCACATAGTAGGTGCTCAAACCATGTTTTACAATTCATATTCCTACTCTTTGTGCTAGATTCCTCTGCTTTCTTCCTTTTTTTTTCTATTATAGTGGGGAGTAAATCATAAAACTGTCCAAAATAATAAAACAAGAATCAAATGTAGAAAAGGATTTAAATTCCTGCAAAGGAAGGGCTTCATAATTCATTGAAATTTACCACAATGCCCTTCTCTGAACTCCTTAATTATGACTGTTTTATTAACATATTTGATGCATTGATTATTCTAGGTACATAATTGTGTAGACTTTTGTGCGCATATTTTAGCTTTTATCAGATTGTCAGCCCCTTGAGGGAGGTCACCAGCATTGTTTCTAACTCAGTTCCCAGCACATTTCTATGCAATGAATGCTGTTGCTGCTGATGAGCTCAGGGGCTAGAAGAGGAGGTAGATTAGTGAGGCTTCAGGGGAAATAAAATCCTGTCTGAGGCCCATTGAATTCTTCCAGGACCCCCGTTAGTTTTCTCAGTGGGTATCTAGTTTCCTGGAAGAGCTTCTCTACTTGGGGTAGAGGTGTGCACTATGGACTCTCTGAGCTAAGTTACCAGTTCAATAACTCATCACAGGTCAAGGCCCAATGAATAACAGTGAGAGTGGTGTTGCTTTACTCCCTACAAAATCCCCTAGTAGGATCTACTTCTTAGTCCCCAAATGTCAAAGAGGATTCCCTCTAATCAGGTGTGGAGATAGACACCCACTGATGCAAATTCAGCAGGGCCTGAGGGTGGCCACTTTGGCTTCTGATCAGTTTACTTGATCACTGTTGGCCAAAGGGAGGTGATCTGATATCATACCACCAAGCTCGAATTCACTGTTCCTGATTTGGATTTGAAGGTAGAAAGTAACCGTGCAATTACTGCCTTGACTAATTCAGACTTTTTGTGTTTAAGTTTTATGTTAAATTAAATAAATCTCAGAAGAAAAAAGAAGAGTGCCTAACACATTTAAAGAAAGCACAAACACCTTGTGAAAAGTCAACTTGTAAAGTCCCAGCTGTTGAAGTAGTATATTTAGTAACTCTTTATACCTGCTGTAGGTATGGATACATGAGTATGCATGTGTGTGTGCACACGTTTTGGGCTTCTTTCAGTAGGAAAAAAATACTGTTCAGGGACAGGTAGATCAAGGTCTGTCTGTGTGGCTTTTTCTTTCTGTGGCCATCCCATGACCATTGGATATTTGGGGAAAGCCATTTTTCTTTTTTCAGTTCTTAGTCTCTCATCTCTAAAAATGGCGATGTGATCATATACCTCCTAAGACTCTCTTGAACTCTTACTTTTTGATTGATTGTTAATAATTTAAAAGTCACAAACAGCTAATTTTCTGACAGTGCTGTCTGGACCAAAAATAAGGAACGATGACAAGTGCCTTCATTTTGACCTGAGAGGGACAAAAGTGGACGTTTACTTATTGTTATGGACTGAGTGCTTGTGTCTCCCCAACATTCATATGTTGAAATCATAACCCCTAATGTGATGATGTTAGGAGATGGGGCCTGTGAGAGGTGATTAGGTCATTAGGAGGAAGCCTTCTTGAATGGGATTAGTGTCCTTGTAAAAGAGACCCCAGAGAGCTCACTTGCTCCTTCTGCAATGTGAGAACATAGCCAGAAGACACCATCTGTGACAAAGGAGTGAGTTCTCACCAGACACTGAATCTGCCAGCACCTTGATCTTGGACTTCCCAGCCTCCAGAACTGTGAGAAATAAGTTTCTGTTGTTTTAAGCCACCCAATCTATCACATTCTGTTAGAGCATCCCAAATAGAATAAGACACTTAGTTACAAAGATCTCTTTTATTCTCCCCCTGATCTTACTTTATTTTTCACAAGTGTACATTTTGTCCTCCTAATTCCATTTCTGAATTTCTTTATATCTCTCATTCATTTATCTATCTATCCATTCATATATTTGCAAATATTTTTAGATGTAATCTGCAGAAGGGACTTTCCTACTGTCTAACCTCAGTTTCCTTGCATGTGAAATGATGGGCTTGGACTAGGTGGAACTTCAGGTCTCTGACAGCACTAACGTTCTTTAAGTCCATGAGGACCTTTCCTACATAACCGTGTCAGGAGGAAGAAGCAATCCAATCCTTCAGTCTCTGCATTCATTCACCCTACAGGTGCACAGTTTTTCCTGGTGTGTTCTCTCAGATGGCAGCAGAGCTTAGAATGAGGTAACTACTCAGGATTGGCTGCCAAAGCCTTATGTGGGAAAACAGAGTTTTCCAGAATTGATATTTCTAGGAATAATTGAAGATAAAAAAATAGATGTAGCTCAACTTGGCAAGGTTAACAGCACAGGCAGCAGGCTCTTGGGCTTAGCTGCCAACATGACCTTGAATAAACCAGCTTTGCCTGAGAAGATACCTACCAAGACTTCAGGGTGTGGAGTGGCCCACAGGCTGCGGGAATGACATGGAAATAAATGCGGAACTGGAGAATTGCTGGGTGGAGTTGCAAAGGATGTCTCTAGTGGCCTCCAAGTCAGCACGTGCCGGAGATGACTGCTATGGACATCAGACATGAGGAAATACATGGGTCAGCTTCTCCGAGCAATGGGGGAGGACGGTCAGTTGTTGACTCTTCTGTCTGCCTCCTTTAAATTTCATTTCGAGTGTCTCCAAAGGAAGTGACTCTCCCTTTCTCTGGAGACTGGTCTGTAATGGAGTGAGTCACCCATCTGGGAGACTCTTCATCTTTTGATATTTTATTACTATTTTCTTTTGTGTCATGTACTTCATGACCTCCAGCTATGATGTCTTAGTTGTAGTTTATGTGAATAGATTAGGTAGAGAATTGGGATGCAAGAGACCTGACCCTTTTTCTACTCAGTGGTTGCCTTCTCCTTGCTAAGAGACATCTAATTAAGCACTCATTTGAAGACCTGAGAACTAGAACAAGACCAGTAGGAGAGCAGGCAAGAACATGAGTGATAACTTAATCTGACTGTCTCTTTGCAGATGAGGGATACATCCTGTGTCTGTGTAGGAACCGGAGCCAGAGTCAGAGCCAGGGCTTCTAATTTCCAGGTCATTCTCTTTCTGCCTTCTTCCAACCCTTATTTAAAAACAAGGCATATGTACTGTTCATAAGTAGGTTGTATAAACAGGTGACCTTTCCGTGCGCGGATGCACAGGAAGGGGCCAGCTGAGTGAAACAAGATATATCTCAGAAAAGAATTCCCCAAAGTGAGGTTGGAGCCTGATTTAGAAGACACAGAATTTTAAAACTTGCTTTGGGGCATAGATATTTGGGCACTAGAAGAGGCCTTAACAATCATCCCATCCGCAACTCTCCTTTTACAATTGAGGAAAATGAGATCCAAAGAGGTGAAGTGGTTTCTGCATTCCCCTAAGAGGTAGCTTTAGAAATACAACATTTTAACTTCTTTCCACATTTTTATTATTTAGCTTTTGGACCCCCTTTCCTTTTTCCCTTCCCCTTCCCCCTTTTTTTGACTGTGACCTGGCAATTTTTAAAGTTTTCTTTGAGGGGAATCACATCAGTTTTGATTATTTGTCATTTACTGATATTTTTTTGTACTTCTTTGTTTTTCCTGTCCTATTGTTTTTAAAATGCAAACCCATAAATAGCACCTTAGATCTGATCCCACAGACTCTTCCTGTAGAAGGTAAATAAAATCTTTGCCTCATCCACATGATTCACATACACGGCTTGCCGCAATTTGTTTCGTTGCCATGCACACATTCCTGTCAAGTTGGCCACCCTTTCTGGTCCTCCTGGCAATGGTGCACTTACAGATCTTCCATCACTTTGTAATATTTATTCCCCTAGGTGTATTTGTCTGAACTATTTTTTTCATGCCAAATTTCAGTTGATTTCCTCTCCTTGTTTTCAAGGTCCTTTTGCCTCCAGTTGTCCTGGAGAAAAACACCATTGTAATCACAATAGCAGGACTGATTTAACTGATAATTGACAAAAAAACACCCTGGAGTAATCATTACTTCTTATTCATTATTTTTCTACTTAACATTTCCTCCTCAGCAGCCATGGATTTGGCAAAGTTTCCTTGTCCAAAAACCTGTTGTAACAGGGTCCAGCTAGGGCCCCCCACAAAGGGGGTTTTGTAACGGTGTCCAGAATCTGGGGTGTCCAAGAAAAATATAGGATATTCTCCCTCCCCCACCCCAGGGCAGGCCACCATGGGGAAGGCAGATCTGGAGCAGGGCCTTTCCGAGTTACCCTGCACGTCAGCAACAGGCCAGCGTCAGACCTGCCACGGAGCAAGGCCATTCAGAGTCATTTTGCATGTCAATAACAGCAAGACAGCTTCATTCCTCACATGCAAAGATGGTTATTTTGCATATCAACAAGGCTAACCAGGAAGGTTTGTGAAACTTAAAACCCAGGAGGTAACTGAGAAGGACCTCCCCAGTCACAGAGCAGATGTGCCTGAAAGCTGGGAGGTGGTTCTCCCCTCGCCACCAGGGAACTATGGGAAGACCATGTGGGAAGGAAAGGGGAGAAAGGACTTTTGCCAGTGGCCCATGAGAAGGTTCCATGTGGTTTTGGATTAAAAACCGGAGACCGCGGCGACGCAGCTGATGGTGCTGGGAACCGGGAGAGGCCTGCCTAGCTGAGCTCCGGACTCCTGTTCTTTTTCTCCTGAAGGACGGTACCCGTGACTGGGCTGCCTGTGCAAATGGGGGGAAGGGCAGGACTGTGTGTGTTGGTGGGTGTTCGAAAGGGATTTTAAGGTTTTAATGGTGACATTTAGCCATTTTTCAAAACCTATATAACTTTAGAATAAATAGTTCCTTTCCTTTTCACCAAACTCTGGTATTCAGAGAGCCATAATTTTTAAGAGTGGTGGGCAAAGAACGTAGAACAGAGAGGGATCCCGGGGAAGGGAGGCATTGTTTCGGGAGGAGTACCTGGGCCCCCACACCCCGTCAAATGGGTCTGCATTTGGTAACGCAGTCAATAGCAAGATCCTACGCCAGCATAGAGTGCAATTAACTAAAATCGTTTCTGGGCCTTCACGGTGCTTAGTCCTCTTTTGCTTTCACTTAAATCTCGCTTTTCTTCTTAGGGGTTGCCTTTGCATCTCCTAATGGATTGATGGTGTGTCCCAACTCATTGTTGTTTAAAATTCAAAAGGCTCCCATGGTTTTGGGAGCAGCTGAAAAGTCTATCCTTGAGGCCTATTTGCAATATCGTTTGGGCCAGTGGACCTAATGGATGAAAGGTTTCGGTGGATCTTGATTAGTATTGGTGAAGATAAAACTAATCCAGGCAGCTCCTTTCTTAGCACAGCTTCCTTGGGTTTATGCAAACTAGCCCTGGGAATGGCTCTTTACCTCCTCCACTTCACAGCCAGCCCTGAGGGACCCTGTGCCCCTCTTCCGCCCATGCCAGTTCCAGGGGACCATCTGTACCTCTTCTATCCATTGCCACTCTTGCAGAGCCCTCTGGATTTTTCTACTTATGTCAGCCCTGTGAGACTCTGCCCCTTTCCCACCAGGGCCAGTCATCAATTCAGTCTTTTTTTTTTTAATTCAATAATTTTTCAAAATTTAATCTTTATTGTATTTTTTTCCCTTTCCCATTTAGTCCTCTTACAACCCTCTCTTCCCTCAACTCAGTCTTTACCCAGCAGTTTGGAAGGACTTTGGAGTGTGGGTTGCTTGAAGTGGCATCCTGAGGATGATGGATGTGAATTGTTTTGATTATTCTAAGTATGAATTGCTTCCCTCAGGTTGGCAACTTAAATGTAAAATTTTCATGGCTTTTAATGTGTTCCAAGCTACAGAAAGAACTAAATCAGATAAACTAGGCACCAGTCAACATCATTTTGCTCCATGCAAAGGCATTATGAAGTCTAAATTCCTCCAACTGTTTGGATGAAGTTAGATGACAAGGGGCAAACCGTATCGGTAGCAGCTCTACCAGAGGTGGACTTAATGGCGGGCACACTGGGCATGTGCCCTGGGCCCCGACTTCTGAAGGGCCCCGCAAAACCCCGACTTTACACATTTTTCTAATGACACCAGGTTTGGTTTCATATGTGCAATACATATATTATATTCAAATTTTATTGGAAATAAAACATTAATAGTACATAATATTTTTTATTTATTTAAATATATGGTTTACATGTATTTTTATTTTCCCTGTCTCTTTTTTTTAAGGGGCCCAATATTTTCTTCTGCGCCTGGGGCCTCAACCGACCTTAATCCGTCTCTGAGCTTTACACCAGGGAATCAGTCAATTTTATCTCTCTCAAATTATCTTCAAACACAAAATATATTCTCACTGAAGTACTCTGTTTCCCAAGGGGCTTATTTTAACGACTCTCCTTTCAGATCCTTTGCTTTCTCCATGTCTAAGGATTCCGTCCTGTGCTGAGTAATTGGAGTGTTTTCTCTCCAGCCTGAACAGGGCCATTTGTTCCATGAAAATGCTTTCCTAAAATTTGTCGTCAAGGGAAAGCATGAAAAACATGAGATCTATCTACAAATTAATACGCATAGTCACATTAACTAGGTGATATTAATCTTATAGGACTATCACATGATGCTCCCCAAGTATGCTGTTCTTCAGGCTAACTAAAATATCCCATTTTCTTTTATTGTTTTATTTATGGCATGATTTCAAGACCCCTTCCTCTTACTACCTGGTTTCTCTTCACGCTCTGTAGTGCAGTTTGTCTAAATCCCCCCAAGTGTCACCATAACTCACATTTAGTTTTACTTTAAAAAGGAAACCCATCAACTAATAATATATTTTAACTTCAGCAAGAAATCTAATATTTATAAACATTTTTATTTATTGTTGCTTAGAGAGCTCTTCTAAGATGTGTTTTTAAAAAGTTCCTGGAAGATAAATGAGGCCCAAATATCCATCTGACCTGCTTAAGATCTGATTTTGATAGAACCCGAAATTCTTCCGTAAGAAGAAAGGAAGATACAGAGGAAAGAAGAAGTTGAGAGAAATTTTGAGACCATTGACTTCCTGTCTGCCTGGCGCTAGTACATTAGCTCTTATCAAAGTTGGAAGAGCTGGTACAACACAGCCATTGTACGTATTGGATCAATACCTGGCAAACAGCCCGAAGGTCAGATAAAGTACTTAGGCAGGCAGTTTGCCAGGCTAAAGAGATGTCAAGAAAATCAATTAGACTCTAAAGAAGGAGCAGCAAGCTAACTAAAAATTCTATCTTGAAAGGCTCTCTGTATTTCAAAGGTGTTTTATATACATTCATAATATCTTTATCTTGTTCATAAAATCACATTTGATAAGCAATTAAAACTATCCTTGGGTCACCTGAGGTCAACTCACAAAAGACTGTAAACACCTGTACTATCCAAGATTAGAAACAGCAACAAAGGATAGAGATTTAATCAGGCTCTTTTCAGGGTATAAGATTACATAACTTTCGATTAATTTGTTCTTTTTCTGTATTGATTACTTTATTTGGAATGCCAAAGATGCCCTTGCTGTTTGAGCAGTGATAGACAGCGTGGACTTTGAGTACTCCAAGGATGCCAGGTAGTTTACCTCGTAAATTATTGCCCTCGCAAGTCAAAAAATAGAAGGAAAAACACAGGACCGATTGCTTTGGTAAATTTTTTCATCAGCAAGCAAAAGAAAGAAGCATAATGTTTACTGCGTAGAAGGCTGAAATATTCTTGCTATTTGTTTACCAGCAAAATCTTTTTGTTATATATAGTCTCTTCTGTGTCCCAGGGACCTTGTGGGCACATTTTGGTATAAATAACATTATGATACTCTATTTATCCTGTGTCTTATGATTTTCCTGGTATTGTTACATAAGACTACTGACAGATAATTTGTATTTGTAGTACATATTTCTTCACCTCAGGAAGTTTCTGTTCAGTCTTGGGAGAGAAATAATATATGTTTAGGCATTTCAGTGCCTTACCAATAGAGATTTGTTTATAACAAATAATTACCAAGGGCAAATTTATAAAACTGCACTAAGCAGTGGGCAGAGGCACCCTAATGAACTAAACAGATACAGTCTCTGCTTTCACAGGGCTTACAGTCTAGTGAGGGAAACAGTCAATACACAACTCTCTAAAAAATTTATGTGCAATAAAAATGTGTGGTAAGTGTGACAGCAAAAATAATAGAAACTGTGGAAAATGGAAGCTTGGTCACAAAGGTGGCGGCGGCAAGCATTTCATGGGAAGGGGACAGCCTGTACAAAGGGAACGTCTCAGGTTAAGGGAACCTTAGAAGCCGGATAATACAGGCCCTTATAGGCCATTGCAACTTATTACTACAATTGCCTTTTTTTTTCCCGTTTCATTTGTTGTTGTTGTTGTTATTGTTAACCTTTCTATTATTGGGTTGGCCAAAGTGTTCATTTAATTTTTCCATAAAATAAAAGACACATTTTTCATTTTCACCAATAACTTTATTGATTTGGGTATTTTGAGTAAGTCGTCTATCTTCCGTGTGGTGTAACGTGATTGTTCTCAATTAATGTCTCGATTTGATCACTATCAACTTTCAACTGGTCTACCCGACTGTGGAGCGCCGTCCAGCAAGAAATCTCCAGCACGAAACTTCACAAACCACTTTTGACACATTCGACCAGTCACAGCACCCTCTTCATATACTGCAAAAATCCTTTTGTGTGTGTTTAAGTTGCAATTTTACCTTTCTTGAAATAATAAAGCATCATATACTGAAAATGTTGCTTATTTTCTTCTATTTTCAATATTAAAATGGCTACAGAAAAATTCACCAGGTTTGATACTTTTTTTTTTTTTTAAAGACATGCTGATATGGCAGCTGTCACAATATAATCTAACAGAATTGTTTCGAATGAAGTTAAACACAACTAATTGCTACTAGAGCCATCTCATGGGGAAAAAAACCAAGTAAACTTTTTGGCCAACCCAATAGTTATCTGTGGCTGATAACAGGTTCATTATAATAACAGTCAATATGAATACTATTTTGGATTTAAAGAATGTTATTTAAGATTCATATATTTGAAGGATCTTCCTGGGTCCTTGTCTGTACAGATCTTTAACTCTGGTAGGTGGACGTAACTAACCTTGACCTCTAGGACGAGCCTTTTTCCGTTGAGCACAGTGCAGGCTTTGGGCAAAGTGCTACTGTTCGTCAACCCAACCAGTAGTGGGGCGGTCCTACTGCTCACTGCCTACCAGGCAAATCTCCAAAGATGGAGTTTGGTGGAAAAGAAAAGAATCTTTTTTAATGGCAAGTTCCCGCCTAAAATACCTGGGTAACAAAAGTAAAGGGAATGAAAAAGTCAGAGTGTGACATCAAAAATAGTCTCATTACAGCTACCTGGTAGATTCAAGAACTGAATATAACAAGAACAAAAATCTGTTCACAGTGCTATTATTACCAAGGTCTTTGGAAATAATGGCAGGCTTTTGCCTCAAAGCTTATTCCAAGATACCCAAAGGAAAATCACCCTGTCACGCTCCGCCAGCTCAGTTCAAGGTTGAGCCAGGAACCTCTTTTCCCACCCAGAAGTACCATGAACGTAGGTGGCTGAGCTGGGCTCTGGTCACCGTCTAGCTTCAAGCACTTTTAAGAGTCTGTGCCCCCGGCCTGCATAGGCCGCCCTTGGCAGACCTGCTGGTGACTGCTGGCATGCCCCCCACTGGGGGAGGGGAAAGAACCAACTGCCATTCTGCTTGCCGGCATACTCCGTTTCAAAAGTCCTTCCCCAGAATCCCCAGAGTGCATGACAAGAGCCAGTGGGAGTGTCCAGCCTTCCAACCAGTGAGGGTCGATGTCGGCCGTGTGTGCCTTTGCCTCTCTTCTGGCTGCCATGTTGAGCAAGGGGGCAAAGTCTGCAGTCACACACGTGCAGCTCAAACACCTCCCCCAGTTCTGGGGGCGTGTGTCCCCCGTTCCTCTACCCTTACTCATGCAGTGATTCTGCAGTTCAGGACTGGGTCAGTCTCACCTGCTCACTCATGATGGACATGGGGATCTCAGCTATCCCAGGGCTTAACTCCTGAACCAGGTGCCCTGGTGTCTGAGCTGCCCATCCTGCAACCCATTTCCTGCCCATTTGGATGCCTATCAGTTACCCCTCACGTAGCTCTCCACCTTGAGTCCCACCTGTAACTTAGGCTCCTTTGACCTTGATTAATTAAACTCAAATCTAGTCTATTCCTTTGCATTGGAACAATCGCTATGTCTATGTGCTGCTTTGTGCACTTATAAACCTGTAGACCCTTACATAACAGCACCTTCTTGAGGCTTCAGTCCCAGTTCCAATGGCTTCAGTTACCAAGTCCTTTACTTGCAGGCCTAAAGGAATCATTAAAAATAACCAAAAAGTTTCCTTCTTTGTACACATGCAATCCAGTTATCTTGATTAAGTAGTTTATTGTCGGCTTCAGTAATGTTAATATAGTGGTGAAAAACATGGGTTTTGTAGCTATACCACTTACTTGCTGTGTATAGACTTGGGCAAGAGTTTTAATTACTCTGGGCCTCAGTTTCCAGATACGCAGAATTTGGGAAATAATAAAACCTACCTACCTTGTAGAGTCTTTGTGAGTGTTAAGTAAATAAATATGTATAAAATACCGAGAACGTTGCCTGGTACTGTCAATATGAGAAACGTCCAAACCTGCAGAGAATTTTTATGAATTTACCTAAGCCAAACTTTGACACAAGCTGGGAAGCAAAATCTCAGTGAATTGAGAAAATGCTCTGGAGAATGACAGTTTTGTATATATCTTATACGTTAGAATTAAAGGAGGAGACATAAGGAGGGTTATATGAAATCCATTGGTGATAGACTAAGGAGGCAGGAGAAAGCATAATGAGAAAATTTCTAGGATTGGGAAAAAGACAGAATGGAGAAACACATGCTTTTTTAAATTGATGGGTACAAAATAGTAAATAGTTAACATTTACAGCACACAGAGACGTATGTGGGAACCAAGGTAACAATGGGGGTTTCTGTGGTCCCCTGCTCTGGTGGTCCTGTGTTCTGGTGCCCGTGGTTGTGCCTTCAAGGGAAAGGAAAAGAAAATTACTCTGGCATTTTTAAACTATCTTATTCTATATGCATAAGAACAATGGACAGGTCACGCTCAAGATAAAGACTGACCTTTGTTAAGGACACCATAGGCCTGGGACGTGACTACCCGCTATGACCTGCCCAGTTGGGAATTTGTTATCAGGTCACTCTGTGTGGTTACTTTCAGTTTCTGAGCTTGTCAGGTTTATTGTATAATGTCCTTTTCATTCGTAGTACTTTAGAAATTCTTCATAAATGTTAGATAGTAACTGATGGAATTAGGATTTAAACTTAGACCAAAGCCCAGAATACATGCTTTATCACATATATTTCCCCAGCTTCTTCTATTATTATTATTCTTTTTGGTTGTCAAATGATCTTTAATTGAAGTATTGGCCTTTGTAGTTCTTAAGTAGCCGGGCCGACCACTGCACCACTGCTGGCGTCGCCTGCGATGTCCCGAGGGCGAGGGCGGTCAGCAGTGCAGCCCCTACACCGGGCAGTTCCCAGGGTCTCTTTAATGGTTCCAGAGGGTTCTCTAGCCAAAGACTGGTTCTGCACTTGTGGGGCAGTGTTGACAATCTCATCAAAAGTGATATTTCTACTGTGCTCAATATTGTTTTTCTTCTTTCCATCTCTTGGAGGTTCTTTGAGGGTTTTGAAGAATAGACAGAGGCAGAAGGTACTACCTCAATCGGGGCCTGTCTGCCCTAAACGGTCAGACTTTAAACCTCAGACCCTTCCTATTTCCAGTTGCTTTGGCAGTGTCATCACCAATATTTTTTGGAACCCGTCTTGGGGGTGTAGGGCAGACCAGGCATGGTGCCAACTTCCCTACCAGTGCACCTCAGGTATACGATTTTGATCTTGCTGGTGTCGAACTTCAGTGGCATGGCAGAGGCGGCTGGTGTGGGATGGAGCTGGATTTGGGACCAAAGAAAGTTGCACCTAAGCCTCCTCTGAGCCAAAAGCCCAAAGCTCCACCAATTTCTTAAGTATCTACAAACTACCATCTTTGGACCAAATCCAGCTAAGGAGTTAAAAATAGTTTTTTATGTTTTTAAAACAAACCAACATAGAAAGAAAAATAGGTGACAGAGACCTTATGTGACTAGCAAAGCCTAAAATACAGGGTCTGGCAGAAGTAAGGCCTGATTGAGTGTGGTTGGTAGGGTAATAATATGGGTGTAATAATTTGTAGTTTTAATTTGAACATTTCGCCTAAAATGCCATATAGTCTGCTTGAGTGTGATATTGTTATGTTACAGAAGTACATGCTTATGATTTCATAATAAAAGATTTTGTAATAAAAAAGAGGCATTATTTGTGCCTGACCCTGTATTATATCTTTTAAAAAAATATTTGCTGATACCCTGTTTAATGTCTTGCTCTGCATCTTACATGTTGTGTGATTTGAGACAATACATTTAAAACCTGAGCCTCTATTTTCCCATCTGCAAAAGAGAGATTATAATATCCATGGTACAATGTTGGTATAATATCCAACGTTGTGTAAGGACTGGAAATGATAGTGTGTATGAAAGTTCCGAGCATAATGTTCTGCACATAGTAGGTGCTCCCTGTTAGACCCGTTTCCCTTGTGAGAGTTATATTGGCTTCTCTTAAGATATATTTGGTATTTTTAATGCTATAAAATTGCCATTGTGTCACTCTCGATAAGCAGCTTGCTGAGGGGTTTCTGAGCGATACTTATTAGGAGAAGCAGGATAGTGGAAGGGGCTGGCTGCTTGAGACAGTTGTAATTTGGCCATTGAGAGGACTCAGGTGTGTCGGGAAATGACCTGTGAGTGGGAAACGGTAAAAACAAAAACAAACCATGATCTGCCAATCAGTGTCAAGTGGACATTTGGATGAATTAAAACAACATGTGAAACAGCTCAGCATCCCTACTTTTAATTGCCATTAAGAGGCAAACTAAAGACATCAAAGAGAGAGCAATTATTGTGACTGATTCCCCAGAGCGACCTGGGGCGAGGAGAAGGTGACTGCTTGACTAGCGCAGGGTGTTTAAAGGCCAGGAGGAGAATGTCTGAGGCTAGTTGGAAAGTGCCTTGCTTTCAAGGCCCATAAGACAGGGCATGTCCTTCAAGAGTGGGGCAGACTTTTAGCATAAGTGGAACAATTTTTATAGTAGAGAGAGTGGATTGGGTGTGACAGCAAAGACTAGGGGTGATGTGTAGGGAGTTGTGAGAATCTCATGAATCCTTGAAGAACAAGTGATCCAGTTTTACCTTGAAATATACATTTAAGCTTGTATAGTTTACAATGTAGATCGTTACTCAAAACTTTTTCTATCCCACAAGTAACATTTTATACAGTCCATTTTCATCTCTCCAAAAATTAGCTATTTAACATTTCAAGCTTTTGGGGGCTTTAAAAGCTTTCTATTGCAGCATAATACACATATAGAAAAGTCAATTAATTTTTATAAAACTACATGCACTCAATAATTCAACATCCCAATTAAGGATGAGAATATTGCCAGTACCTTAGAATAAGAATATTACCGGTCCTTATCCAGTTGTTTTGTTACCGTCCCTCCTTAAGGGTAAGAATTGTCCAGATTTCTAATAGAATACATTAATTTTGCCTCTTTTTGTTCTTTACATGTGTACAATCATGCAGTATGGGCTTTGTGTGTGTGTGTGTCTGTGGCTGGCTTCTTTCATGCATAGCTAAATCCATGAGATCCATCTCTAATGTTGCCTGTAGTTGTCATTACTCGTTCCCATTGCTGTAAAGTATTCTACTGTGTGAATACACACAGTTCTAGTGTAGTTGGATATTTGGGTAGTTTCCATTTTGGGACATTACAAAACACACTGCTATAAACATTCTGGTACATGTCTTTGGGTGAACATATATAGGCATTTCTGTTGCTGGGTCATACAATATGCATAAGTTAAGCTTTGGTAAATATTGTTTTTTTTTTCATGTGGCTGTGGTAATGTAAATCCCATATTGATAGGTTTTTGTGGAAGAGGAGTACTTAGTTTTAGAAATCTATTAAAATATAATCTAACAAGGAAATCCTGAGAGCTAGATAAAGTAGTAACTGGATCATCCTCTGAACCAACAGAAATGAGAGATGGACAGATGGAGAACAGGTTCCCTGTTAGGTGCAGAACTGGGACAAACTGTTATTGTTGGTACACTGTCACTTGGCCCTTTTCAGTGACCCATTGCAGGAGTTAGCTTAAACATTGTACTTATTCGATGAATGATAGTAACAGAAATTGATCATAGGAATTTTGGATAACAACCGTTAAACAATCCTATGGGCTGGGTTGATTTCCTGGATTGTTTCCTTTTCTCATTTGAATGCATATTGAATTAGCTACCTGTTTCTGACTGGAAACTACCATCATCGAACCATCGAAATAGATATCCAATCTACTTCTGAAATTGTTGAGTGCTTTGTACTGTCGTTAGAATACTCTCTGCAGAGGACAAGGATACCTAAAGGTGGAGAAATACAGTAGCTTTTTTAAAACTGGAAGAAAAATATTGGTTCTTGAGGTTATGGATGAGGTATTTTACCTTTGGACCCTGGTAACATAACTAGCAGGTCATTGGGTAGTGGGCTTCCTGAACTCAGTCTCAGAACGTTACCAGAATAGTTTGAGATGAGCTTATGTCAAATTAGCCCGTGGTCATGTTTTGACTGAATGTCACATTTAAAAAAAAGTGGGGGGGAAAGAAAGAGAAAACAGCAGGCATTAGCTGGACTTCTGAAATTTTAAATTTCTTCCCACAAGTCATTTTTTTGTTAATATGCCAGAAACATAGAGAATGTTTGAAAAACAACATGGTGTCATGCATGAACTTTGGAATCATATAGACCTGTATTGGAAATTCAGTTCTGTTACTTATTAGCTAGAGGTGTGTGGCCTTTAGATAAGTTACGTACCCTATTAAATACTGAGTTTCTTCATCTGTAAAGTTGGGATAACACTACTCACCCTACAGGGCTGTTGTAAAGATTAAAGGAGCTAATTTTGTATATTTATATGAATTCTCAGACTTTTAGCCTCTCCCTGTTCTGCATTCTTCTTTTTGGAGGTCGGATGGTGGTGTACCATGCAGCCACGGCATGTAGATCCATAATTCTCCTTGTGCTCAAAGTTTCACTTTGTCTTGTTGCCATCTTCCCTTCGTATCCTAGCCCTTATCATAAAAGGTTGTAGTTTTCTATTAGCTTATCTCTATCTCTGACCCGGTATATCTATCAGAAAGTAGGAACCATGTATGTCTTATCTCCAACGCCTTGCACAAAACTGAAACAAATTATTGAGCTTCCCTCTGACTTTCCTTATCCTTTGATTATGTGAAAGGGAGGAAAGAAGGTCCTCATGCGGGCAGAGTTGCTGATACATGGGAGCCAGAACAACAACTCAACTGACTCTTGAAAGCTGAGAAAAGTTGGCCAAGCTAAACAGGATGAGATTAGGGAAGAAAACAAACCAGGCTGATACAAGAAAGGGAATAATTATGTAGGTATGAAGGAAGCAGAAACATGCCCGAATGTGAGTCAGCAGCCTGGTGCTGTTATTAAAAGTGTTAACATGATCCTAAGATGTATTAATAGATGTATGACATGCAGAAGCCATGAGTAAGCTGCCTATTTTAATTTGGTATTTCTTAGGCACTTATTGAAGAGTTGTGTATTTTTTGGTGCTCCATAGTTATTAGCAATTGTGAGAAATTGAGGAGCATCTGGCTGGTGAACACAAAATTGGTCAAAGTTATCAAATGTGCCTTCTATTAAACTATCAAAGTTTAAGCCTGTTGTGAAATTTTACCCCAGAGGAGGAACTTGAGAATATTAAATAAGCATAAAGTATACTATGTTTTCCAGGATATTATATAATGATATGCAGAATATAAGATAATGCCATTAACTCATAGAACTGGAAATATTCATGAAAATGGATACAGTGTTGTCCTCATTCCTGCAGGAAGTTACTACCCAGACTTTACAAATCAGACAGTGTTCAGTCCTTCCTGGAAGGTTTTATAATCTCCCTCAGTAGTCATCTAGAATTTTATCACTCACAAAGTCAAGTGATTCTTTTTCCTAATTTCAATATCTTCCTCTTTGATTTTAACAGTATCCTCTGGTCTTGGTCTAGCACTGATATGGACAATTTGAGTGCCCTTTCTGTTAACACCTTAATATATCTGAAATCAGTAGTTATCTCCTTATGATAATTTTGGCATCTCTGCTCTAACCTAAAATTTTCTATATTTTCCTTCTGTTACATACTCTTTGTAAGTCTTCTCTGAAACTTCTCCCTGATAGCCACCATCCTTGAGAGTAAATCTGATGATTTAAACTGGACATCATAACCTGAAGGCTTCTGCCCAGATAAAACAAACAATAGACCAACAAAAAACCTCACATTCAACTTTCTTTTTTCTCATATTTTAAAAGTGGTTACCAACTATTGCTTTATTATATTGATTTTTACACATAGTTTTTTACTCTTTAGGAGACTAACATTTGTACATATTTTTTCCTGTTTTTATACAAATATTTTTTCTTTCTTTTTTTGAATCCTTACCTGAGGATATGTTTATTGCTTTTTGGAGAGACAGGAAGGGGGGGAGAGAGAGAGGGAGTGAGAGAGAGAGAAACACCGAAGTGTGAGAGAAACATCAGTCAATTGCCTCCCATACGAGTCCCTTCCAGGGACTGAACTCACATCCTTTTGGTGGTTGGGATGCCCCTCTGATCAACTGAGCCACCTGGCCAGGGCTTTGGAAAAATACAGTGGCACCTTGGTACTTGTCGGCTTCAGAATTTGTCAAACCAGGTACTCATCACATTTTGACGGGAACAAGTGTTTCAGCACTCGGTGCTTAGTTACCACTGCGCACACTGGCTAGAACTTGGATACGTCAGGACGCCACCCCGCAAGAGAAAATGTTCATCAGTTGCTACTTGCAAAAGTCATTTTAAATCTTACTCCCCCCATCATAGCATCAGCATACATTTTGTGAACAGCGCATTGGCTCCTTGGTTTAGACGTCATTTAGAAAACTTGGTGGGAGAGGCCCCAGGACTGATTCTTTTGGAACTTTCTGGACGCAGCACTTCAGACTGGTGCACAGAAGTGATAGCAATTATTTCGGTATAGTCTTTAAATCAGGTGTTCCTTCATCCGACGGTGATAAGGTAAATCGGATGAATGGAGTGGACTGAAAATTTTTATTATCATTATGATAAATCAGTTTTTGGTTATTACTCATCTATGCAGGCTATTAATTTAGAGTCTGGCTCTGTCTGTTCCCCTCAAAGTTATATGAGATACAGCTTAATATAATAATTAGTGTCCATAGGATAGTGATTAGTTTTGGTTTTCCTTTTATCTGACTTTTGAAAACCATAGATTTAGATCAGAGCTTTCTGGTGATAACAACATTCAAACTGGTATGAGGACACTGCAAATAATTTTTTAAAAAATTTCTGGGTATTTAAAAATTAATTTACCATCCATTTTGACAAATACTTATTGTTTGTTGTATATGGCAGGCGCTTGGGATAGAAGTGAATAAAGGTGAATAATAGGTATAGAACGCATAATTATTGAACTAGTGAAGACAAAAACTATGGAAAAGATGTTTGAACAAAAATCTTAATAACATCGACAGCAATGAAAATAAGAATAAAAAAAGCAAGAGTAACCGAGGCATAGAAGAAGGGTGGCTAACTGTGGAAATGGAGGTTTCACAGAGGAGGTGATGTTTAAGCTAAATTTTGAAACATACTTAGAGGGAAACAGAAAGGGCTGGGAAAAGTGTATTTTATGCAGAATGAACAAATAGCTAAAGTGAGGAGAAATAAGGCTGCATAGCATTTGGGGGGCCACTGCAAGGAATTCCGCGTGGCTAGAATCAGGTTAGCATGGTCTGGAAAACTATGCAGGGTCTAGATCATAAAGCAAGAGCTTGCATGGCATGCTAGGAACTGGGACTTTTTCCTGCGGGTCAGTCAGTAAGAAAACTTGCAAGAATTTCAGGTCCCTGATTACCTTCCCTATGGACTGAAATAACAGCAGTGAGGCTAGAGCGAAGGGCATCTAATTATCATGGGTTATCAAGGAGGTAAAATCAACGGGACCAAGTGACCTATGGATAAGAGAAAGGGGAAGCTGTCCAGGAAACATGGTTGATACCCTGGGAGGTTGCATAATGCTTTTGCCATCTACTGAGAGAGGGGATGTAGTAGAATTCAGTTTGAAGAGTAAGACAGTGTGATTAGTTTTTAAAGACTGTATTCTTGATGTCTGTAAGAACACCACGGTAGAGTTGTCTAGTGGAAAATACAGGTACACCTTATGTTTGTAATATTGGCTCTCTGTCATGAAATGTTACTTCTAAGCAAACCCACACTCAAGAACGATGCTATTGTAAATGACTGAGAAATCAAGGTTTTAATACTGAAATATTCCTAAGAGAAGCACAGCCTTGGAAAACAGTCGTTCAATAAAAACAGGTGTCACACGGAGGGCTTTTTCAGATGTTTTTTCCTATGTTTTTTCCAGTACCTGTGGGTGCCTTCTAGCAATGCAACACTGCATGAATGTTTACAGCACGTCACGTGGGCCCTGTTCTCTTTCCTTGCATTTTCCTGTCTAAGCTTTCAGGCCAGTCCGTATTGACTGTACTGTGCTCTTTAGGTGCTTATATTTTTATTCTTGTTAATCAAAAGGTGATGAAGTAGATACCAGTCTTTTGAAATCATAGGACATTTGGAAACTTCTTGATTTTGTTTGGAAGGCAAAAACATTGCAATCAGACACACACGTGCACACGCATCTAGCGCCTTCTGTTCTGATGATGTTTCCTATCCGGCTCCACCCCTTCACCTCCCACGTCGGACTCAGCTGGGCAGTGGGGTCAAGGACACTATTTTACAAGCAAACCTACATCTTGGCTTGCCCATGTCTGTTGCTTTTTGTAAAAATCTTTTACTTACCACTGCAAGTTGTTGTAAGGATTAGAGGAAATAATGTGTGCAAAGTTCTTTCTTGAATTATAAAGGAAAATACATATGTAAGAAGCTGAAGAAACAGAAAGAACTATTCATTTTTATTTCTGATACAGAAATGTACCTGTTTGTAATTTTTTTTCTTCCTGTTAAGGATGTTTAGTCATAAGTATGTCTGTGGGAAGACTTTCGATCATGCATAATTTCTCAGGCACACACTGCTTAAAGATACATTTATCTTTCTCTGACCTAATCCCTCTCTGTATTTCAATTCAGTTGAAGCTTCTCAAAGGCTTGTACTGTTTTCACTAAATTTTTTCCACAATATTCTTTACGCACGTCCATACAGGCTGTAATAACGTATCAGATAATTCTGACGCCACAAAGCCCTGGGAATCTGCTCAGAGGAGAATCGTTTTCCATGAATATGCTTTAATGCCATCCCTCCAAGTGCGGTTAACTTAGTGTTTACTTACTTTCACCGTTTATTTTGATCAGTTCTCCATCAAATTGTCTTGTGGAATCCCAGAACTCTAGGGCTGTTTCTGTACATAGGACATTGGTTCCAGCTGATACTCGTGGGGAAACTGACAAGTCAGCCTGAGCAGGAGTTTGCAGGCTCCTTTATGAAAGCACCTGGCCAGATGGGGTCAGAAAGTCTTACCCAGGAGCCACTAACGCCTAGTAGTTTGGCCGTCTACCCAGAAGGGATGGCGGCAAGTCCTGGCCAGTTTTCAGACCTGGTGACTTTGACAGGCAAACTGAGTGAGATTCATAGTTTGTAATAAATAGGCATCAGAGTGGTTGTACCCATAGACCCAGCTTAAAAGAGCAGGATGGATTTTAAATATTCTAAAATTAATTCTTGATGACAAATCTCCTTTAATTTACATTTATGGCTGTTACTGTTATTATACGTCACACTTTTATTTTTTCTCAATTAGATCATGAATACAGCTGCTGTCCACATTTGAACCCTTACTCCAGCCGTCTAAGAAAATATTCATGCTGGTCTGGAGAAGAAATCTTATTAAGCAATCCCAAGTCAAAATAATTACTGTGGAAAAACAAGAAATGCACAGTCTTTGAATTTCTACAAGAAAATATGCATTTGAGTAAAAATGCCTTTGGCCCTTACCTTTTGTAGAAAAAAAAAAAGAAATATATTGACTATTACGTGGAAAAATGACATATGCTTTCCAGGCATTTGTAGTGACCAGAAAATAACACATAATATGTTCATATAGTAATATGTGTGGGAAGTATATTAATTCATTTTTAACTTTTTAAACTCAGTGGGTTAATTTTATGAGAGAATAATTCTAAGGGACTCAGCCCAACAAATGCAGGAATTTGAAAACTGATTTAGCTTATAAAATTACATCTTAACAAAATAGAAATTGCTCATAGGGAAAAAGTAATCAGTGGTGAAAGCACCCTTCAGTATATTTAGCTTATCAAAATGTTCCTAAATGACTCAAAATGTACTTCTTATATATGATAAATATTTTCTATAGTGTCACTATATGTTGACAAATGAACAACATGTTCTGTTGGTGAAGAGGCTCCAAGTGTCAACTACTAATTATCATGATTATGGTTTAAGCTTGTCAGAGCTAACATCTTGAAATCATGACGAGGGTTTGTAAAAAGATGAGAGTAGAACATATTACAAATTCCTTTTTATTTGAATATTATTAAACTATTGAGAATACACAAATAAAGCCAATAATAAAAGCCAATGCTGTGATGTGACTAACTATACCTGCACTAAAGAGCAGTCTCCATGATATGAAACTGCCTGGTTCATCTGTTCTTCTGCCACACTTGTCTGGAAAATTTTTGCATGGCTTTTTCTAAATTTCTTACTTGTTTCAAATTAAAGAAAAATGATGTAAGTGGATTCTGATTGCCTCTTTTTCTACCCACAGTGTAACTGGTTTAACTTTAGGAAATCTCTGAGGAGGTAAGTACTCACCAGATTAGAGGATAACATTGAGATAACTTTTCAAGTCTAAAGTAATTTGATTACGGATTCCTCAGTCTTTACCCAGAAGAGAATTAGCTTTTTCTAGGCTCTTGCCCTTCCAATCAATTGCTTACTCTAACTTGCATAATCTTGCTAAAACTAAGATGCCCCTATTTTACTCCCCAGCTCAAAAGTCCTTGACTCATAGCTTCCTCCATAGAATCTTTCTGGAAAACTCCTTATCTGCCCTATAGGTTCTTAACCCCTTCAGTTGTGTTACCCCTCAGATGGCTGCTAGGACACTCATAACACTTTGTGACACTCATTTGTCTGCACACTCGTATACCCTATAGTCTACTGTACATTTCCTGAACACAGGGACTGGGGATGCCATTTCTATATCTCCTGCACTTAGCACAGAGTCTGGCCTAGAGTAGGTTCTTAACAAATATTTTTTGACTACATAAAACAACACCACTTTTGCTGTATTCAAGATCCCTCAAGATCTCACTCTCTCTATTTTTCCATTCCCATCTCCTCCCCCTTCAACTCCCACTAGCCACCCGACATCAGCCACCCAGGATCATTTACTGTGCCTTGAAGATGCTGAGAACTTTTAAGCATTCAAGTTCTTGCCCTGTGCACACATACGCAATGCCATTTCTCTTCTTGTTGAAATCTCATTTATCTGTTTCAGTCCAATGTCTGTAAGTGTGAGAAAACTCTGACCTTTCCCTAACCCCACCTAGAATTAATTGTGTCATCTGTGTGCTATCCTGTAATTTGTTTAACCACTGTGGGCTTGCAGTATAGTTAGCTGGGCCCTTCCTGACTTCCCCTAGTGGCTGGTGAGTTCCCTAAAGACAGGAACTGTACTTATACACCCATCCATTTAAAATATGTTTTGGGCATTTTCTCTGTTCCAGGCATTGTGTTCTGCTCTGGGCACACTGTGGCGTTTGTAATAAACAAAATTCCTTTCCTCAAAGAGCTCTCATTCTAGTGAGGGGAAAAAGACAACTAACACAACACATATACAAATAATACAATATACAAATAACACAACACATATCTGATGATGATAAATACTCCAGTAAGAAAAAAGTAAAAGAAGAGGAACACACACTGATCACAAAAAGTCCTCTGAAGAAACAACTTTTGGGTAGAGATCTGAAGGAGTAAGGGGCATCTTGATAGAGGAGCTGTCTACCGGGAACAGGAAATCCAAGGGCCTGAAAGTGGGAGTGTGCTTGCAGTGTTTGAGGAAGATGAAGGAGGCCAGGATGGGTGCAGTAGAGAGAGCTGGTAGAAAGTAGAAGCGGAGGGCAGTGCTCTAGAGGGAGTCCAGATTAATCAAGGCTGTGTGTGTTCTGGCGCCCTGTTGGTATGTTGGTATTTTATTCCAGATAACATGGGGAGCCTTTGATGGGTTGTAAATTGAGGAGTGGCGTGGCGAGGCTTATGTTTTAAAAGTGTTATCCTGGCTTTTGTGCCTGCAGGGAGGCAAGTGTGGAATTTATGAGATTGGTGAGGATGCTGGCTGAAACAAGAGATGCTAGTGACTTGGACCAAGTCGGTAGCAGTGGAAGCACTGAGAGATGGCCTGGCTGGGTTTTAGGCATCATGCAAAGGAAGTGCTGACACTTTTCTGGAAGGATTTATTGGTAAAAAGAGAGGAATCAAAGATCATTGCAGGGATTTTTGGAAAGGGAAAATCAAACAATCAGTTTTGGAGATGATAAAGTTGAGACATCTATTAGATCTAAGAGGAGATACCAGGTAGGTAGGTTTGTAGTTAAGCCAAGAGCTCAGAGCTAGAGATAAAATTGGAGATTTTTTTTTTCTGTGAATAGATAATATTTAAAACTCTGGGACTAGATAAAACCTCTAATTGAGTTAGTATAGATTGTGAAAGGTTTTCAGTGACCGAGTCCTCTATCATTTAGAGATCAAAAATGAGGGGAGCTGCTAAGGAGACTGAGATGGAGCACCAAGTGAGGGCAGTTGCCCAATAAAGACTACCTGGTCGCCTGATTATTTCTCAAGTAAGGGCGATTCCCCTCATTCCACTTTGGATGGTTCTTATAACTGGGAAGCAGTAGAGGAGAATGAAGTGCTTCTACTACTTGACCTTAAAGATAGAGTTTCACATGCAGTTGTCAACCTGAATAAGCAATTCTATACCCGCTGAATTCCCACCTCATTCTAAGGCAAAGAGATAACCCTGCTCTTCCCTCTCTGCGTATATCTGTGCTTAGAAAGGAGAGCTGTGTGGCTTATTACATTCACAAGGTTGCTTTTGATATTTATTTTAATTAATTTCACCTTTATTGGGAATGTGTCATGATTTGGCCAGGGGTCAGTTCTATAGTGACATAGTTGGTTCTGGGGCTAACTCAGGACACCGGGGTGTTTTCAGTGCAGGGACTCCAGTAAATTAGCTCCATCACATCATCTAAGTTATGGTAATGTCTTTAGCAAATCCTTCGCTCATTCTGGGTTTCTACCTTAGGGTGTGTAACTGTCAACTATTCCAAACTGCAAATGTTTCTAAGGATGCAAATGAAGCCTGACTCATCATGAACCTGTGAATTCACCTTAGGCACCAGAGCAGATGGAATGTGAACAAAGGTCAAAATAGATTCATCTCAGTGGTATGTCTGCTGACATTGTAATCAGTCCTTAACTGCCTCCATTCTCTGCTCACACAAACTATGAAAACTACCCATGATAGTTTAAAGCAGTTTTTCACTCAACCTCAGTGGCATTTCTTAGCTTCAAAGTGGAGGCTGCCATCTTGCTATAATAATTGTCAATTAAAACTGGCAACATGAAAGCCTGATAGAGGAAAATGGAATTTCATTTCCCAGAAAACTATGAACTTATTGTTTTAACAGTGACAGTTTTTTTCTTAAAAAAATGGATAGTCTACACATAAAATTCAGTGCCTTTAGAGCACATTTTATGATTTTCTGTAACATATTTGTTTTCTTGAGTATGCAATATCAACTATAATCCTAAACTTTATTTATTCTTAGTTCCCATCTGAAGCTAAATGGTAGGGACACGAACAGTTACACAGCACATTTAATTAATGTCATTTATCCATCATTAAAATCTGTAAGGCAGGCAGTTTTGTACTTTAATGGCAATAAATAAATAAATAAATGGGGGCTTAGAGTGTGTAAATGGTATAATGCAGTCATTAAAAATATTCAGTAGAGCTGAGACTGGAACCTAGATCGAACCTGAAGGCTGTATTTCCCCCTCCATATTATACTATGATCCAAGGAATAGACAAAGGCTATAGATTGTTTTTATTACATGATAACATAAAAAAATAAAAATGTTTAAAAACTAAGTTTATTCTCTAATGGATCCTTTTTTAAAAATATTTTTTTAGAAGCCAGACTAAAAAATCACTAAAACAGGGCATAGTGCTATATCTTGCAAGCGCCATTTTATAACTCTTTGAAAACTGAATATATGTGAAAAGAGGCAACATGTGGGAATGGCATAAGCTCCTTTCATTGAGCCGTCTGACTCAGAAGAGATAAAATTTTATTGGTCGTAAGGTCTTTGAGGGAATATATATTCCAACACAATTTATGATGTTACATATCAGAGTTTCAAAGTTCAAACAAAATTAAGGCAGAATTGAAGAAAATAAAAGAGAAAAGAAAGAAAACCCCAATAATCTAGAGGCTACTGTGGAAATGTTACTTAAAGAGGCTACATATATCCACCAAGTGGCTTTTAGTATTGAAATATGCCCTGAAGTTGGCTCCAAAGGAGATGAAAAAATAGTGAGTTAACTTCTAGTGAAGTTATATTCAGCCACAAATTTGTGTTGGAAATGATGCAGTGAAAAATTTCTCAAATATTTATTTTAGCAGAGGAATTTTAAGTGAAAAAGATTCTGGAAGGAGAAAATGGACAACTGCAGACAAGAGAGTCATGAAACAGAAGAACGAAAAAAGCCTTAAAAGAAAGTTGCTTTGTTAGGTGTGTTTGTGTGTGTTGGTGGTAGTGGTGGTGGTGGCGATGGTGGGAGTCTATTGGACCACATTGGGACCTGCTTCTAGGTCACACTCATTGAGATGAACCCTTTGAATCTTCAGGTCACTCTCCTGCTGCCAGCTGCCATAGTTTATTGGGGATTGTAACATTTGGGAGTAAAGCAGTTTTTACAAAGTCAACTTCTCCTTTACACATTCATACCAAGTATTTGATAAGAATTGTTCTACCTGAGTACATTTTTCTCATTAAAAATAATAAGTATTAAGATTATTTTTTGCATGAATACAAGACATTTCATGCTGAACAGAGATTATTCCTGCTCAATAGGCATTATTATTAATAATAATGTGCCTGCTGAAGGACAAAGCAGAATCTGGTAAGGTAGAAGCTGTTCTATTTTTACATTTTTTAAAAAAATGTGTATTATTTCTGATTAAAACATTGAAAAGTATGAAGAATAAAGTGAAAAATGCCTATGATTCTACTTTACAGAGATGCCCGCCATTAATATACATATTTTTTGTATGTGTACATGAGGTCTGTCCGGAAAAAGTCCAGCCATTGTTAATATAATGAGAACAGTTTGGTGTGACATCGATGTAGCCTGGCAGCCAAGGAGAGTGGACTGGAATGTGCATGTGTGAACAATAATGACTTCACTGTACTAGTCAGCTGGGGTGGTAGAGGCCACTGAGTGAGCATGTGTACTGTGTGGCTGTCACATTGAAAATGACTGAGTAAAGTAGAGCAATGAATCTGCATCAAAGTTTGCTTTAAGCTTGAACATTCCTCCACGGAAACTATTACGATGATTCAGAAGGCCACAGCTAGGGGCAAGTGGTGATTGGCAGCTTCATCACAACAATGTGCCCATTCATACATCATGTTTCGTGCAGGGTTTTTTGCAAAATACCATATCACCCAGGTGACTCAGTCCCCCTACAGCTCAGATTGGGCACCCTGAAACTTCTGGCTTTTCCTAAAACTAAAATCACCTTTGAAAGGGAAGGGATTTCAGACCATCGATGAGATTCATGAAAATACCATGCGGCAGCTAATGGTGATTGGGAGAACTGTGTGAGGTCCCCAGGTGCCTACTTTGAAGGGGACTGAGGCATCATTGTCCCAGGTACAATGTTTCTTGTACTTGTATCTTCTTCAATAAATGTCTTTTTCATATTACACATCTGCATGCATTCTGGACAGACCTCATATATTCACCGGGTCCATACTACATGTACAGTTTTGTATCCTGCTTTCTCAGCCTAGCAATGCATAGTATTGTCCAGCATTCAATGTTATTTGAGAACATTATTTGTTTTATATTTATCACACCTATATTTATTGCTTCAATACATTTCTACCTAGTTATGCAAATTTGTCTGCTAGCTTTATACTGTGAATAAAGATATAATGAAAGTCCTTGTTCACAATTCTTAGTCCAGCAAAAACAGTGGATATTTTCCCCTATATCCTGAGTCTCATGGAAATTCTTCCAGTGCCTTCTTTTCTTCAACTTATTCTACAGAATACAAACATATTGGCGAATAGATGTACCACTGATTAAAAGATCACTGTTGTCAAATAGGTTTGTGAAATGGTGAGTTCAATAAAGGGTAGAGAGTTTTCTTTTCTATGGGACATCTCAGTCTTTAATTCGCAAGTGTGCACTCTGAATTGTTAAGAGAGAGATGAGACAAGTAGTGAGCCACTTTTCTAAAGATCACAGAGGGATTGTTTGGTGGGATTTTGGTTCGTGAAGCATTAAATATGACGGTTTCTATTGATTAAAAATAGACATCTTTAAAATCATGATAACTGAGGGTTACTCTAGTTAAATATCCATTGGGGTAATACAAGGCTATGCTGCAACAACAAATATATCCTAAATTTTTTAAGGATCAACCCAACAAAGGCTTATTCCTTGCTCATATCATAGTATGTGACAGGTCAGGTTCCTATGCATTTCTTTTCCAAATAGCATCCCAGGGACCCAGGCTGCTTCCAAGTTCTAACTCTACCAGCTTTGAGGTTTTTGCTTTTAGCCACTTAAATGAGATTGAGTGTGAACAGTGTACAACTGCTCTTAACTTTCTTCTTTCATTCCAACTGGTGAGAATTAGTCACATACCTAGAGCACTAAGGGTCATGAAAACTGGTAAATGTTAAGGAGAGTATAATTATTTGATGAATAATAACAGTCTCTACCATACTTTTTTTTTTTTTTCAAATAAGCAACGGATGTTGAATTTCATTGAATGCTATATCAGCCTGGGTTCTCCAGAGAAACAGACCCAATAGGCGATAGATAGAGATACAGATAGATTTACATAAATAATTTATGTGTGAGAAAATTTATTATGATGCTCGATAGAATTCACCAGTGAAACCGTGTGGTCCTGAGCTTTTCTTTGTTGAAAGGTGTTTAATTGCTGATTCATCTCCTTACTTGTTATTTGTCTATTCAGAGTTTCTGTTTCTTCATAATTCAGTTTTGGTAGGTTTTATGTTTTTAGGAATTTTTCATTTCTTCTAGATTGTCTAGTTTGTAGCCCATCACGATCTTTTGCATTTCTGTGGAAGCAATTGTAATGTCTCCTCTTTCATTTATAATTTTATTTGAGTCTCCTATCCTTGGAGTATAATACTTTTTATACATTACTCAATTCTATTTACTAGGACTTTTTTTTTTTTAAGAATCCTCGCATATATTTGTGAGAGATATTAGTCTGTATTTTTCTTTATTTATGCTGTCTTTGTCTTGTTTTGCTATTAGGGTAATACTACCTAATGAAATAGATTTGGGGTTGTTTTCTTCTCTCTCTCTCTCTCTCTCTCTCTTTTTTCCCTGGAAGAGACTGTAGAAATGATATTGTCATTTTTAAAACTTGTAAAATTCTCCAGTTAAATAATCGGGGCCTGGAGATTTCTTTTTGTGATACTTAAATTCAAAGTAAATTTACTGTATGGTATAAGGCTACTCAAATTATTTCATATTGTATAATTTGTGGTAGTTTATGTTTTTGGTAGTTGTGGCAGTTTGGTTCATTTCATCTAAATTGTCAAATTTTTGTGTGTAGTGTTGTTTGTTGTATTCCCTTATCTTTTCAAGTCTGTGGGATCTCTAGTGATATTTTCTATGTAATTCCTGATATTTCGATAGTGCGCCTTTTCTGTTTTTAGTTCATCAGTCTTAGTAAAGGTCTATCAATTCTATTGTTATTTTCAAAGATTCAGCTCTTTGTTTCGTTGGCTTGTTCAATTGTTTCTTGGTTTTCGGTTGTATCAATTTCTGTTCTTATCTTTACTATTTCTGCCCTTCTGCTTGTTTTGATTTGTTTGCTTTTCTTTTTCTAGGTTTTTGAAGTGGTAGCTTACATTATTGATTTGAGATCTTTCTTTTCTAATGTTTGTATTTAGTACTATACATCTCTTAGCTGTGTCCTGAAAATTTTGATCTGTTGTATTTTTATTCTTCTTCAGAGTATATATATGCAATATATATAATATAGTATATATATCTTATATATAATATAGTGTATTACATATAATTTCCTTTAAGGCTTCCTCTTTCACACAATAATTATTTAGAAGTGTGTTGTTAAATTTCAAGTGTTTGGAGATTTCTCTTATCTTTCTGCTATTGATTTCTAGCTTGATTTCTTTGTGGTGAGGGCACACTCCCTTCACTATTTCAATTCTTTCTTTTAAATTTTTTGAGGTTTGTTTTATAGCCCAGGATATGGTCTTTCTTAGTGTATGATCTATGTTTTTAAAAGAATATGTATTCTGCTGTTGTTAGTTGGATTCCTCTGTAACTGTTGATTAGGTCTTGTTGGCTTCCGGTGTTGTTGGCTTATTCAAGACCGTTGTTGATTTTCTGCCTGGTTGTTAGATCAATTGTTGAGAAAGAGAAGCGGACATCTCAGCTGCAATTGTGGATTAGTCTATTTCTATTTTTACTTCTATTATTATTATCTTTTTGCTTTACATAGTTTTCAGTTCTCTTATTTGGTCCATATATATGTTTTCATGCTGGATTGACTCTTCTGTTATTCCATAACATTTCTCTTTGTCTCTGGTAAATTTTATTTGATTTGAAGTTTATCTTACGTGATATTAATATAGTCATTCCTGATTTCCTTTGATAAGTGTTTGCATGGTATATATTTTTCTATCCTTTTCCTGTCAATCTGTCTGTATAATTATATTTGAAATGAGTGTCCTAAGGACAGCTTATAGTTAGCTTATGCTTTTTAATGTACTGCCAGTTGAATGCTTCTTATATTTAAGCTATTTTCACTAAATATGATGATCAGAATTAGGGTTTATCTATATTTATTTATTTATTTTTGATGGAATTTATTAGTGTGACACTGGTTGACAAAATTATAAAGGTCCCAGGGGCACAATCCTATAATACATCATCTGCACATTGTATGACGTGTTCACCACCCCAAGTCAAGTCTCCTTCCATCACCATTTAACAATTAGTGTTTAAATCTATCTTTTTTGTTGTTGTAGTAGTTTTCTTTGTTTTCCTTTCTCTGTTTTCTTTTCCTCTCTGCCAGTGGGTTACTTGAACGCATTTATAATTCTATTTCGGTTTATTTATAGTGTTTTTTAGTGCATCTTTTCTGTATTGATATTTTAGTGGTTGCTGATGGTATCTTATTACATTATATAACTTTTTGCTATCTATTGATGTCGTCGTTTTACTGGTTCAAATTAAGCATAGAAAACTTACCTCCATTTATATGACCTTACCCTCCCCAGTTTATGATTGCTTTAAATATTTAGAACCATATCATACAGTGTCATAATTTTGCTTCATCGCACATAATTTAGAGAAGTTAAAAAAAGGAAGAAAAGTATTTTGCTTTTATTATATTTTTCTGTATCATGTTCCTTCTCTCTTCTTGACATTCTAGGATCCTACTTCTATTATTTCCTTTTTGTTCAAAGAACTTAACTTTAGTCATTCTTTTAAGATAGGTCTGCCGGAGACAGATTTTCTTAGTTTTCCTTCATCTGAAAATGTCTTGATTTTCCCCTTTACTTCTGAAGGATAATTTCTCTAGATATGGTATTTTTATTGATGTTTTTTCTTTAAGCATTTAAAAAATGTGCAGTTTTTTTTAGCCTTTATGTTTCCTGATAAGGAATCCAGTGCCACTAGAATTGCTTTTCCTTTATAGATATATTTTTTCTCATTTACTATTTTTAAGGTTTTATTTCCTTGTCTTTGTTTTCCGAAGCTGGACTATAATGGGTCTTATTGTGGATTTCTCAGTATTTATTTTCTTTGAAGTTTTCAGCGTCTTGAATCTGTAGGTTTGTATCTTTTGCCAAATTTGGAAAATTTTAACTATCATTTCTTTAAGGTTACCAGTTCCTTAGGGCCCAGCTCTGGGATAGATGAGGCATGAAGAAGAGCCAGGGAACTTACCTTCGCGTGGTTTCCCGCATCCTGAAGCTCGTATTTGTTTGCCTTCTGCTTTCTTTTGTATGTAGTGCCCAGGGCTTATAGTTGTACTTAACGAATGGAATAGGGGAAAGCGTTTCTATTCTATTTTCCAGAGACGTATGTGTTTTCTAATGGTATTTCCTGGATATCTGTAGTATACAGGTTTACTTGTTTTTTAGCCCTTTGACAGAATTTACTAATGAAATTGGTTGACCAATATTTTAAATTGTCCTTTTTAAAATTTTTCAATATATGAGACTTTTCTTCAATTAGAAAATAAAATATGCTTTTTTAAGATTCTTTGGTAAATAATAAATAACATGTAAAAAGTAAAAAATCAGCCATAGTCCCGTGACTGATAGCTATTGCAAGTAATCTTTTGTTAATTTCAAATTTATCTTATTAATATGACTTTTTTATATTTTTGCAGATGGATCTGTATTTAATTAAGTTTAGTGCTCAGCATTGATCATTTTATACCATAGTTATTTTCATCCTTGAGCTCTTAATTTGATTAATATTTTGAGTGGCTGGAATACACAAACACACATACTCTTTTCTCTCTTAACAAATGGCAAATGGGTAAATATATTTTCAAAGCTTTTGCATATGCAACAATGTATTTGTGTTTCATTCATTAATTTATTCATTCCTGTAACAACTATTTATGAAATATCAGCTGTGTGCCTTGAACGCTGCTAAATGTTAGAATTACACCAGAGAACATGATAGTCCATGAGAGAACATGAGAGAACATGATTAGAAGCTTCCAGGAGCTTCTAATGTACTGGAAGAGGCATCGTGAAAAAGAAAGTGCAAGGGAGATGGAAAGAAACAGGAGAAATAGTAAGAGGATGTAAGTTAGTGGGAACAACCTAACAATCTAGTTTAGGGCTCGGAGAAAACTTCTACTTCAAAAAAAAGTTATTAGATCGAGACCTGGAATTTGAGTAGAAGTGCAGTGTGGGAGGGAAAAAAAACCCCTGAGTTATAGGAACTTATAAATGATGACAGTGAGTTATAAGCATATGGCAAATTTGAGAATCTGAAAAACCAGTATGCCTAGAGCATTGGGAGAAAAGAGGCATAGGGCATCCGCGTTACATGTAAGGGTGGGTAGAAACTCAGTTGTGGATTACCATTTGAGTTAACATTGGGAGTTACTACTTGGTTGTAAGAGCAATGAAAATCTGTGAGGAGTTTTAATATGAGGATATGGTTAATTATTCATTGTAAATAATTACTCTGAATAGTGAGTTCATTTTCAAAATTCTATATATTTTATTCTTTAGTCTTCTGCAATTTAATTTACAAAATAGAAGTCTGAGGCTAACTTTATAATTTTGTTTTTTGAATATAGTATACATTTTTTTCTATGTGTTTATGAGAAATATTTTTATCCTTGAAATGTAAATATTCCCCAATGGTTTCTTTAGGTATAGATATCTTTTACTTAATCTTTCTTGAATATAACAAAATACATATGTATAATATGTAGTTACATATATAATACATATAATGTATTTTTTAATAAACATATGTATGAGTATATTAAGGACACTTTTTTCAAATCTAGAATTTTTTTTTCCCAGATTTTATTTGTTTATTTTTAGACGGAGGGGAAGGAGGAAAGAAAGGGAGAAAGAGAAACGTCAGTATGTGGTTGCCTCTCATGCACCCCCTACTGGGGACCTGGACTGCAACCCAGCCATGTGTCCTGGCTGGGGAATTGAACCCACGACCCTTTGGTTCACAGGCCAGTGCTCAATCCACCGAGCCACACCAGCCTGTGCTAAAATGTTTTCTTTAGTTTTAGCTTTACTGACTGCTTCAGTTTCATTTGTTTTGTTTTCTTTCTTGGGAACCTCTATAATTCTGCCATAATTCTGAGACTTAATTTCTATTTCTTGTCTCCTATGCCTACTATGATACTCATTTTCAATATGAGGTCTGTCCAGAAAGTATCCAGCAATGTAATATGAAAACTAGAGATATTTATTGAAGAACATACAAGTACAAGAAACATTGTACATAGGACAATGATGCCTCAGTTCTCTTCAAAGTAGGCACCTGGGGACCTCACACAGTTCTCCCAGTCACCATTAGCTGCCCCATGGTATTTTCATGAGTCTCATCGATGGTCTGAAATCTCTTCCCTTTCAAAGGTGATTTTAGTTTTAGGAAAAGCCAGAAGTTTCAGAGTGCCAAATCTGAGCTGTAGGAGGGCTGAGTCACCTGGGTGATACGATATTTCGCCAAAAACTCTGCACAAGACACGATGCGCGAATGGGCACATGGTTGTGATGAAGCTGCCAGTCACCAGTTGCCCATAGCTGTGGCCTTCTGAATCATTGTAATAGTTTCTGTGGAGGAATGTTCAAGCTTAACCAAAATTTGACGCAGATTCATTGCCCTACTCGCTCAGTCACTTTGAATGCGACAGCCACACAGTACACATGTTCACTCAGTGGCATCTACCACCCCAGCTGACTAGTACAGCGAAGTCATCATTGTTCACACATGCTCACTCCAGTCCACTCTCCTTGGCTGCCAGGTTACATTGATGTTGCACAAACAGTTCTTGTTCTATTAACAATGGCTAAACTGCTTCTGGACAGACCTTGAATATACATATATGTGTGTATATTCATGTGTGTATATATATACGTGTGTGTGTATATATATACACACACACGTATATATAAACACACATATAACACAAATGCAGAGATACTCAGGCATTTGCTTATACATATTTATGTATGTATAGTTTTCTGTAAGCATATATATAGACATATGTGAGTATGTGCCTATGTGTACACACACAGCCTACATGTGTGTGTCGAGGGGAGAGAGAGATGGAAAAGTTCCCATCTTTTTCTCTGTCTTTTTAGGGATTTTTAATCAAATTTACGAGGTGTCTGTCATAAATGCCAGCTAAATGTCATTTTAATCTAAAAATACCATTCTATTTTTGGAAATTTTAATCTGAAATTAACAATAAAGATATGATCTATACAGAAGTTCAGAATTTGTTTAGTGTTGTTGAGGATGTTTCAGGGGATACCCAGAGTGAGAAAAGAAACAGGGTGACTTTGCTGTTTGCGGAATTGAGCTTTCATACCATTTTATTCCAAAGACAGAAAGGTCCTCAAGAGGTTATGGAGACCATTCATCAGTCTCCTTTTAGAAATGCGCCAGACCAGTCTAGTCCTGTAGCGTTCTACCATATTAAAAATCAAAATCAGGTAAACAAAATATAAACGTAACATCTGGAAGAACAAGTTCCCGAAATCATTTTAGAAACTCATTTTGGCCAAAACAAAACTCTTCTAAAAGTCTAACCTTGTCTGGATGGAAACTTTTAGAAGCCTACATTTTTTTTCTCTTTAGGAAATACAGAAAATAATGTTTTTGAAAACTGTCCAGTTTCTTGCTGGAGATAAGCTTCTCAATTGATTTTGAGTTACTTATGCATCAAGTATATTTGCACGTAAAAAATTTTCCGACTTAACACATCCATCGACTCTACTCTCCTTTAATATACTCCTTTTGTGTGTAGATACAAATTACATTTACAGTTGTTCTTGTGGAAAATAATACAATAATTAATAAATAATAATACAAGAATAAACTCTGTTTTGTGTACTCATAACTGTAAACCCATTTTTGCCCCGCCCTATATTATAGAAATGTTTTTAATCTAAAGGGATTATTTATAACTGTACAATTTTGCTTTTAACACTTGGTACAGTGTTGTTTTTCTGCACGTTATACTTAGTTTGAGAGGAGTCTAGCATTTTGATGGAGAACACGGGCTGTAGAGTATCAGGCCTGGGTTGGGGTCTGCACTCCACCCCTTATGCACTGCATGACCTTGGGTGAGTGACGAGGTTTCTGTGCTTCATGTGTCCCCTCTGGGAAAAAAAAAAGGAAGAACCCATATCATTGAAGTAGCTAATGCATTTCTTTTCATAAAACTGTTCCTGTTGTGTTGTAGGTATTAGTCATTACTGTTATTCTGATGTAATCATCAATACAACAACAGGTCTGCCATTTTAAATTGATATGAGAATACATCTTACAGAAAAGAATTAAATTCTTGATGTTATCTAAGAAACAAAATTGAAAACTTCTTGAATTATAAAGGTTATTATTAAAAAAGACCAATTACTTCATTACTTTAAAAATGTTGGTTAGATTTTTTTAAAAGCTTTTTTATTTATTTCTCCTTTAAATATCTCATATTTCATACCAATGTATTTTGAATGGCCTTCATTAAAGAAGATGACTAACTTCTTGTAGAGATTTTACCTTTGGTACTCTTGGAAATTAATCTTGTGCTTCAATTAATTACATTCTCAGGGATATTTGGGTTTTTTGTTTATTTATTCTATTTTTCCAGTAAATAGCTTCTTAAGTTATTCTTATCCCCTTCAGTGCCCATTGATTCAGAGGACATGCTAACAAATGGAATTTATTGCTCTGATTTTGAGCAGGATCTTGTGGCCTTTTTTCATTGTAATTCAAGGTACTATTTAATCCCTTTGCTTAGAAACCATTGGAGTAAAAATGTTCATGTTGCAAGATTACTTTTTGACAATGATGCATGGGAAGATTATTCTGCAAGAACCAGAAAATATGATACTTGCTGGAAGAAGTTCAATGTCGCAACCAATTGAAATAAAGAACACCCAATCCCACGTGCTAATAAACTGGGGATTCCTTTCCAAAGCTTTGTACTATGCAAAGGATACTTATCTGGTGTGCTGAGAAGTTGTCTCTGGGACCGTCACACTTGGAATTCCAGCAGATTACCCTATCATCAAGTCATCAGTATGCTGCTATTTGAATAAACACAGCTGTTGTTTTCCAAGAAATATGGCTAGGAGCAGCAAGGAAAAAAAAAGGGCAATTAGTGTTATTGAAATGTAGGGGTGCTCAGGATGGCATGTATGTATGTATGAGAGTGTTCTTTCCTGAATAGTCTATTTACCACGCTGTGACTTAACAGTGGGGGTGTAATGATCCTGTCTCCAAGTCCTTGGTACTTTACTGCATTTGGCTATTTGCCTAATATTAATTATGAACATTTTTCATGCTTAAATAAATACATATTTTAATTCATATGACCTTCTGTTATCTTCTATCTAAAATATCAAAATTTTGACAGCAACTTGTTCTAAATATATATATGTAAAATAGATGAACGGGATACCATTTTTAAAATTCTACTGATGATTTTCATTAGCTTCCTTACCTTTGGAACACCTGCAGAGCAAAGACGTGTGCAACGTCTGCCAGAGCTGTGAATAAGTTTTGTTTTTAGGGGGGTCAAAGAGAACTGTCAACGTGTAATGAGAGGAGTTACAGACCAGAAAGGTTAGACCATCCACTGGCCACAGGCAAGGGATTTCTGCCCTTGGGTTGCAGCTTCTTTATCTGTAAGCTACTGATATTGGATAATGTGATCTTTTAGGTCCCTGCAAATTCCACGCTTTTAACACGGGCCTTTATTATTCAGGTCTGACATTCAGTGCTGCGTAAACATTTATCACAGTGACCCATTAGAACTGGTGGTGGTTATTTTTATAATTAAGCCAACAAACATACAAATATTCTAGCTGTTTTTGTGCTTTTAGTATAAATGAACGTGGGTAATGCGATGAGTCATTAGGATGTCTCAGTGCTCCATTCACGGAAAACAGTTCATCTGGAATTTGCATAGTCTTCGGTCCATGGTTAAGAATGCTGGTTCAGGAGTATAGGCTTGGCAGGTTGGAGGAGGGGAAGACCAGAGAAAGGATGTCTAGTTTCTGTTTCCGTGGTAAGACTGCCACAAAAAAGTCATGAAGCTAGAGAGGCAATGCCTTTTCTCAAGAGCGTTGTTGTGGTACACTTTAAAATCATCTCATTGAAGAAATACAGAAGGCACACCAGCAGCCCCATGCTTGGCGGCTGTGATTGCTTTAGTGTCATTCCAGTAACCACTATAGCCAAGTTACTGTATCTTGTACTTTATTTCTTCTAAAGACATAGTTGACTATGACTTAAAAGTTAATCCTCGGATGTTTCACCCAATGAAACTAACAGGTTTTAAAGAATGCTCACAGATAAAATGGCACACGACAGAGGTGGGTACAGGCACAGTTATTTTCCGGTGTTTTTAAGTAGGTGTAAAAGGAAACTTCGCTTAAACCCCATCAGAAATCAACAGAAGCCTTCAGACAAGAGTGACGCAGCAGCATGAATAATGTTTGGGGTCCATACAGGGATGAGGATGACAAAGGGCGTTTGTTTCTTAGTCAGAACAGCAACCGTCTATGCAATGTCTGAGGTCTGGCTGCGCGACCTTGGGTCCAGCCAGGAAATACTGTCACCAAACCCAACTCCTCCTCATTAATAGTAACAACACACAGTTGTTCAGTGCTTTATACTTTCAGAGCTCTTTTGCATTTATTATCTCATCTCTGATCCATTTTTAGGATGGTGTTAGCCTTACATCATGCCCTAGCATTTCATCATTTCTTTGCGGACATTATGGCTTAGCTGATAGGTTGAGTTTTTCTACTCATGCTTTGGGTAACCTGTTGAGGGGATGAAAGTGACATTTTGGTTAGTGGTTTAACCAAATAACAAAGCTAAATTGAAATAGAAAGTTTCTGATGGGGTTAAACAATAAGTTGTAAGGGGCAAAATTAAGGAGGCTGATACAGTGGTGGTTTTTCTCACTGTGATCCCATGTCATTTGATCCTCATGGAAAGCTCCTAAAGGAGAGAATTTATCATTATTCCTAACATGTAGATGAGGAGACAGGCACTTGGGCTGTTTCAGTGGCTTATGGAAGTCACAGGGCCAATGGAAGAACTGGGAAGAGTAACTAGCCCTATTGCTTAATTGGTTAGTGCTCTTTCCAATGCACTCTAGTGTCTTCCTGCACATAAGAGAACTTTTCAAATTGGGATTGCTTTTGTTTGCATACCTCACTTTCCCTTCCAAAATTAACACTAGAGGCATAGGAAACTGACTTTGGGTACTGTTAACAGTGCAAGGTTTACTGCATCCTCTGTGTATCTGGGCAGCATGAGTTACCTAAGCATTAGATAAAAATCTGAGAGAGTAGATGTCAAAGGAGAGCTCAGACAAAAGCTGCAAAGCATTCACTCTGTCACTGGGTGTTTTTTTCTATAAAGTGGAGAGAATTCCTGTTCTTTGATATATTGAAGTCCATGCTACTCTTTAAGTACTTCAGACAGTTGGCTCAGTACTTGATTTTTATGGCTTAATACTAACTGTTTTGTTATGGCACCTGCTATGTTGAAATTTGTTCACTCAAAAGCCATCACCTATTTCCCCTTTTGGTATGAACTCCATGGTTTTTTTAAAAAGTTACTGAATGAAGAAAACAAGAAAGTTGGGAATAAAAAGGTTTTTTAGGCAGTTTTCCATATTCAGTGCCTATGGAAGTTCATGCCCCACCTTATAAAATTAGGATGAGAGGTATGAGGTGTGAGAGGTAAGGGAAGAACTGCACGTATATGGGGAGGCCATGGCAGAGTCGCTTAACTGCGACAGTAATACAAGATTGCGCCCAGGGAAAAAATCCACTGCTGCCCATGACATCCTCCAGGGGACCCAGAATCTTGTAGCTGCTCTGCACTCTGGGTCATTCATAATAATAGATGAGAGGTGCCCTGTAAAAACCAGGTTTTGGGATGATATTGTCTCTTTTCTTCCCAGAGCAGCTGGGACGGTAAATTAGTCAGGATTTTTAGTGCCCAGGTAACAGAAACCAATTCTGGGAAGCTCAAGCAAAAACTGTAGAATATATAAGGATACAGGGGAGTCTCACCCTAGATGTGGAAATCATCAGGGCTCTATTTGCAGTAATAGAGGCCTTTTGAGAGCTGATGGTGTACTTTGTCTCTCGCTCATCTTGGTTATCTCCTAGACTTTTGATTTTTTTTTGCTTCAGACATTCTTTTCCTGTTATGCAGGCTACGTAATAGAAATTTGTTGTCATGCTGCCTCACCTCCTGAGCTAACATGTTATAGGTCCAATAAAGCAAGATATTATTCGTTTCAGTATCAACATTCCAGGAAAGAATACAATTGGCCTGGTTTTAAACATGTGTCTACTTCTGTTTAGTTCAAACCTGACTGTAGAGGTTTAAGCTCCTGCCCATGTAAAGGGGTGGGAAGTTCCTGGAGATAAAGAGGATAATAATGCTGAGCTGAGAACATGCCATAAAATTTGTCTATGGTAGGTAGAGCTGTAAATAAGAGATGACACTAAAAATTACAAACAGGACACAGGAACCAAATAAGAACAGGTAGAGAACAAATCAGGAGGGTGTGGGATTGCCTTGAGTGAATTGTTGTGATCATTATAATTAAGACTCTTTGATCAGCTAGTAGTCAGTAACCTACCATTATAATGCTGGCAGGACAGGAGGCGAGTATGGGAGATAAAAGGAATTGGGTTTACAGCAAAATTGAAAATATTTGGTAGATATATGAGCTATAAATCTGATACAAATTAGAAACTCCAGTTGCTGAGAGAGGAGTTCAAATTAGGTGGTAAATGGCCAAAAATCTAGGAAAGCCCTGGAAATGGGGATGTAGAGTCAGTATTTCAAGAGAACAGGTAAGCGGTGCATTCAGCAATGGGAACCCACCTCGGGAGGCAGCACTGTTACCTCTGTCTGTCCCCACCTCCGTGTCTTCCTTCAGTCTTGAAACGGTCCAGTGTGCCAGGTGGAACAAAACAATAGGAGTTTAGGGCCAGGAACATGGAGACCACAGCTGGCCCATTAGTCCTTTAGCGATGGAGCCTTAGCTCGTGTTTGGAGTTAGTGGTATTGAGTTTAGACAGGATATCCAGATCCCATCCAGGAGACCCAGGTCTTACCCTAGGTATTTGCATGTTTGTCTGAAGCTAGAAGACCTTTACCGGCTCTCACTGGGAGGCCAGCCGACCTTGTTTTTATACTTCAGTGTTGGCTCAGGAACAGGTGAGGACATTGGTAATATGACTAAAAGGTGTACGCAATAGATGAACTTTTGGCAGTAAAGCCATTATCAGTATTTGAGTCAACCGTTAGTGGAATTTATTATGCTCAACCAAAAATGCTTTTCTTTTATCTTTCACGTTTTCGGTTTTCCTCCCCTTGATTCTTTTCTTCTCTTTAATTGTTGTAAATCAATAATGTTTGAACTGCACTATCAAAATACAGTATTTGAAAAAAATCACAAAGCTTCTTGTAACAGAATAGTTCTATTTCTAATGCAAATAATTACTTCTTAATTGTTCTGCAAGATTGTATTTTATTGCATGTATTTTTAAAACAGGCAGCACCTGCAAAGTGATTATTTTATTTACCTTTTTTTTAATCAGGCAGCAATTCTATAGGACAATTTCAATTAAATTAGAAAAGATTCAGTAATGGAAACAGGGTGAGGAAAGTGGGGGAAAATATATCACACAAAGCAAACCTGTTTTGGAACAGAGCATTTTATGTGGCCTCCCTCAGGTTTCAGTGGCTTTTTAAAGAGATGGCTTCACACCTTGATTTACTATCCATTTAAAAGTTTATATCCAAGGTTGTTTTTACAATGATGCCTCCATTTCAAAGTGTTCTTATTAGGAGCTGAGAGCACCCAAACAGAGAGGTGCACATTTAAAGCACCGAGCATATAATGAAGTTGCACTAATATGAAGCAATCGCTCTGCATTAGACTCCAGAGAGTTGAATTATACCTAAAAATAAGATGAGCTCCATATTAAACAGGTTTCTCTGTCTTTGAAACCAGGCAGAAAACTTATGAATGCACCTCAACTATCTTCCTGAAATAGCATTGTTACTGGTCTGTAGCTACAGAGCGTTCTGTTCTCTCTTGAATGTACCCGATTATTAATTCTTAAGCTGTTGAAAGGAGGCCTTGAATTGGAACCTATCCCACAATGCCCTTTATGTATTGTGACTCTCTGAGGCCCCTGCCTCCCACTCTTTGGCAAAGACTCACTTAACTTGATATGTGCTTATGTATTATATTTTTCTTCTTGTTAACAGAAGTGGCTAGGGCTGGGAAGAGAGTAGAGGTAGGAGAAGATTCCAGGTAATGGACCCAATCGCAAAGGTTTGGGGAAGGATATTTAGGGGAGGTTAGATTTGCTAAAAGAGAAAAAATGTTCAGAATGTGGTATGGCTCAATGTTGTTTTTTTTTCCTGGAAATAATCCTATCCACAAGAGGTACTTCTACTTCGCCCACAATTCAAAGGTATTGAATACTCACATAAAACTTTAAATTACAAATTCGAGCACTGGCAAGGGTGTCCAAACTTTTGGCATCTCTGGGCCACACTGGAAGAAGAAGAGTTGTCTTGGGCCACACACACGTTAAATACTTTGCAACACATAATCACAAAAAAACCCTCCATGTTTTGAGTAAATTTATGATTTTGTGTTGGGCTGCCTCCATAGCCATCCTGGGATGCATGTGGCTCATGGGCCAGGGGTTGGACACCCCTGGAAGGGCTACCAGACCTAAATTCATCACAGGTCTCTTTTCTCTACCATTACTGCTTTCTCATACTTTAGCAGCTCATGGGAAATTTTGTAGTCCCTTTGTGAAAATACAAGGCATTGAAGTGGCAATTATCAGCTCATCTTAGGTACAAATTTAATGGCCAGGGCTTCTTTGGTTTTAACTTCTAGCAAATTTCACGTGAGGCCCCAGAGTCAACTCTAGCCTCTTTGTTGATAATATTTGAGTACCCTCTTGGTTGTATGTACTAACTGTAGGGTAGAGATACGAATGCTAAGCCCTGGGGCCACCAGCAATGTTAACCAAAGTTGATGGAATTTCTGAATGATGTTGGTAAGTATCAAGAACTGGTAGACAAATGAGGAAAAGAAAAGGTTTTGGGAGACTATTGCAGAAAGGAAGAAAAGTCAGAGGAGGCAGAGGCAGGAGAAGGGAGTCAACTGTGGATGTCCCCATCACCTTGCAGTGCTGTGTTGGAGCCAGCCCCAACAGGCGCACCGCAGCTGACTGTAGTATGCTTCTGAATTCTTCCTTCAGTGTTTTCATGTTGATCACTTGAAATTGGCACAGCGGGAATATTTATAACCATAGAAATTGGCAAACGCTAATATATCAGGGCTCTTCCCTCCCGCCCCTTCCCCAGAAAGCTGCTTGTTAAACTTCTACTAGCACATTACCGCCCTTAGATGTTTCTTTGTGACACGAGAGGCCTAAATTACCAAATATGTCACAGCAGGAGAGAGTTTGGGAGAAGGTGAATTACTTGGGCAGGGGCTAATTCCAGGACCAGAAATAAATGGGAGTTAACATTCCCACAGTTGCCTAAAATGAGAAGCAGGTTAAGGTTATGGAAAGAAGTTGATAAAGGCCTATTTTCAGGCATTTTGCACATAATATGAGAAGGGACTTATTAAACCCTCATGACAGAGGAGTATACCATGGTTGAGAGAGGTTAAATGTGTTCCACATAGCACACAGGTAAGACCCAGTTAGAATTTGTCTTATCTTGAAGGCTTAATTTTTATTCCCCATACTGCAGAGTTCCTCTGTAGCCTAGACCCAGTCCCCAGTACTTAACTCTTACTTTTCTGCTCCACAGGGCCTCTGTGTCCAATTAGGCAGGTGCTCCCCACAATGTTTGGGGTTGCCATCCACACTGCAACCTCTGTGAATGGTGCCTTTGAAGCAGCATGATGCACACCCCGTACAGCTGCACCTGGCACATCCGCCTATGGTCACTTCCCTCTAACTCTACAAAGGCAAAGAACGTTATTAGCCAACACATCACCTGCTTCACTCCAGAGCAAAAAGCAATTTATCCGCCTTTTCTAGATTTGTAACTTCCTTTTTATTTCTATCATATAGCCATTCATTTGTTAATTCAATAAACATTTGTTAAAGATTTATGTGTACTGTGATAGAAAGTGGGACTACAACAGAATGTAGGAGTGAGGGGGTACCATGTATGTCTAATCTGGGAGCTCCAGAGGGACAGGGATGAAGATGTGAGTTTGAGGATGATGGGTAGGAAGCTCCTACTTTCCATACCATCATGGAGACTCCATCTCTTTTGAATATTTCTCTTTACTATGAGCAAAAGCCTTAACCTGGCAACTTATACCTTTTATTTTCTCTCTCATGTTATGTCTGTTTACCTAAAACCTTCTCTGAAAGACTTTATTTATGGATATTACTGGTCTAGTTAATCCTCCTTTAGAGATCCTATTAGTGTTTCTGTTTCTACCTTAATACCCCCAATATTATGGTATTTTGGTGAGCTCAAACAGCATAATTTAATTTTATTTACTGACACTTCCTTCATTTGTATTTAGTAAATAATTTTAATATGTTGACTTAGTAAAATGCCCTATGGTTTTGAAAAAATATTTAATTTTGATCATGTGACATTATGCATAATCATTGCACATTTATTAATGGTATTCACATACAACTATAAATGATTATGGTTTTAGGTATTTTACAGGGTGATGAATTATCCAGAATTACATGAGATATTCTAAGGAGGGGTTGGAGTTAGGAATGTATAGATGAAGAGTCATATATACATAAAGAGATTTTAAGTTAGAGGCTCTCAAAGTGTGGTCCCTGAGTATCAGTGTCCTTTGGGAGTTTATTAAAAGTGCACATTTTTTGAGACCCCGCCCAGACCTCCTGAATCAGAAACTCTGGGAGTGGACCTAGCAGTCTGTGTTTTGACAAGTCCTACCGGTGATTCTGGTGTTAAAGTAAGAGAATCACTGATTTATGTCATATCAGCAAGTGGAACTGATAACAAGCAAACAACAAAGCAAATGCAGTACAGAATTATATAATTAATTCGCTTTGGTCAAACCAACACTAGCTTGTATCTCTGGGTATATGTTTTTCTTACTCTGTTCTTAAAAACCAGAAGTATTTCAGTATTTTATTTCTTTTGCAAATAATCATTAGATTTGTAAAAAGATTGATTATACGCTTTCATTTCCTCAAGCGGTCATTTATTTGTAAAGATAATACTCATTCTCTGGGCAGCCGACAAAAGACGCGAAGACGTACACGGCTGAAGGAAATGAAAAGGTGACAAGTGTAAGAGAACAAAAGTGAGTATCGCCGCCGTCTGGAGACCGGTTGCGGAAAAAGCGTCGCACACGCTCCTGCCTTCGTTGGAATCTTCAGGAAATGAAAGTGTGTGTTTTGTGTTTTTTCCTTTACAGTGATTTTTATTCATGGAGGATCTTCAATTTAAGTAGAGGAAAACTTAGTTCTGAGAGTTGAAATACAGAATCAAAGTTCACAAATTTAATTATTGCTTTATCTGGTTTGCTGATACCTACCTCTCTGGTACAGGGGTTTTAGGTTTTTAAATCTAGGGGTTTTAAAATTATTTTGGTGTTTGGAAATTAGACCAATTCTATACAGAGAGAGTGTTTCCGTTTGTTTATTTATTCGTCAGTGCATATTTACTAGGTCTCGCCACTTTATCGAACTACCTAAGATTCTGTGAAACACACAAAGTAGTCGGTAACCTGAACCCTGACCTCAGGGCATATAAAGCCCGCCAGGAGAGAGCGGCCATCGCACCAGTAAGCATAATACAAGTAAAAAGCGACTTTGCCATAAAATAGGTCAAAATAAAGGTCTACGAGAGGTCAGAGGAAGGAAGGTGTTTCTTCTAGCATTGGTCAACTTTGTTCCAAAATCAAATAAAATTCTTGTTAATTAGGTTCTTGTTCTGTCTCTTACTGTCACTGGCAACTAAATTGCTGTAAAAATAATCTTCTCCCTTGGGAGATCTTACAGGCAGACCCTAATTGCCCCTGCCAGGCTGACTAGAATTTAGCTCTAAAAAGAATGACAAAAGAGGTCAAAGAGGCAAGCAAGAGATTTTGAAATATTGGGTCTTTAAGGGTGCGAGCATATATAATGCCACATCCAGGGGGTACACAACTGAGGTCAATCAGTATTAATTGCTAACACCTAGGGGTAATTAGCAATAAGAACTCAGAGGGAGGAGGGGAGCAACCAAACGGACTTACAGGCAGCATTTCCTGGAGCTTCCACCACACTGGGAACCTAATAGTTTCTAGGTTACAGGAAATAAATAAGTTTTTCACAGCAATCTACTTAGAGAGTTTTTAAATTGCACTATAAAGGACCCCCTGAGGGAAGTTTATGTATACATTATTAAAACTGTCAGCCCCTCCCATCCAGAGGTGGAGTTTATTTGCCTGTCCCTTGAGTCTGAACTGGCCTCATGACTGGCTTTGACCAGTAGAATTCAGGGAGAGTGAAATTAGGCTACTTTTGCTTAGAGGTGTTGAGGCCTTGCAGCTTCCGCCTTCGCCTCTAGGAGATCATCGGAGATCACCTGGTGAGGAAGCCACTCTAGGTCACTGCAGCATGAGCAGTGTTTTAGAGAAGACCCCAGTGGACGGCACCGACTTCAGATTATGAGTGAGTGTGTCTTAGATTTTCTAGTTAATGAATGGTGTACCTCGCATATTGGACACTCAAAATAGATTATTTTAACATTTGCCTCCCCTCTATGGCAAAGTCATTTTTAATAATAATAATTAATGAAGTTATAATTTCTTTGGTATATTCTTTAGTTTCAAAAATACAGTTGACAAGTAGGATAATGAATGCCAATTTCAAAGATATTATTCAAATCGAGTAAAATATTCTTTGTATGAACTAAAAATTGTACTTACCAAACAAAAGTATTACACCTTACAATTCTCTCTTTTCCCTACCTTTAAAAAAATTACATCTCTAAAATCTCCAAGTGGTCATAGGACAATGATTGCAAAAGCAAAGAAACAGCGCTTGAGTTCATTCGTTCTATTTTGTCGTTGTTAATTTCCAATCTTAAACACAAGAATATGTAGTACCACAGGTCTGGACATACAAACTGCACACAAAGAAAGCTTGAATGATTGCCAATTATTATGAAATTATTCCTATAACAAATATGTATAGCTGACATTGTGATTTGGGAACACCCACTGTGGTAAGTTCTCCAAATTAATTTCCAGATAGAATACAATGTTTACTAAAGGATAAGTATAAAATATACTAAGTTGAAGCTTATGTATATATTATTAAAACACAAGAACTCCAGCATTGTTTAGAAATTAGACCAATCTTATAGGTTGTCCCTCCAAAATTCATGTTAAAATCTAATCCCCAATGGGGCGGTATGTAGATGGGGGGCCTTTGAGAGGTTAGGTCATAAAGGTGGATTTTCATGGGATCAATGCCCTTATGAAAGAGACCCCCTAGAGCTCTCTCGCCTCTTCTGCCATGTGAGGGCCCAGCCAAAAGATAGCCATCTATGAACCAGAAGGTGGGTTCTCTCTGGAACCTGGCCATTCTGCTGCCCGAATCTCAGACTTCTAGCTTCCAGAACTGTGAGAAATAAATTTCTGTTGTTTGAAACGTACCAAGTCAATAGTAGTTTGTTATAGGAGCCCGAAGAGACTAAAGAGAGGCAACACATTGTTTTTCTAGGGTGTTTTTCTAGCGTATCATTGACACTATTTAGAAATACTGGCACATGGTGATAATAAAGAGCAGGCTGACTTTTAGTCATTTTCATTATTGTTTTGAAATTCTGCAAACAATGTATCTAATTGCCAGTCCCCTGGGTGGACTGCTTCCAGACATTCCATGTCCCATCTGACTGCAACTCCATGCATGAGCCAGGTTAAGACCAGCAGAAGAACTGCTTAACTAACCCAAAGAACTGTCAGAAATAATAAATGATTATTTTTTTGCTACCAAGTTTTGAGGTGATTACATAGCCACAGAGAACTGTGCAGGGAATAATCACCTAGAGCAACTGGCCTAGATTTTTCTTCCTAAAGCCAGAAACAAATACAGGAGCTCTAACTGTACAGTGGTCTCAATGTTCAAAGTTGAAGGTAAAGATTTGGAGAATATGTGCATTATGTTATGGTTTATTAAAAAAAGATGAAGTTATTTTAAACAAGGTAGGAGAGGTGGTTTAAGAAGAAACAGGGAAAGAAAAATGTTTTTGTGGGGATTAGAGATTTAAAATGATCACGAAGATGCTGGTAAGTGGGGGAGTGTTTTGAAGAAAACTTAGCATATAAACCCCTGGAGAGAAATCCTTTGTAGGATCCTGAGCATGAAACCAGACTTTCAGCAGCGAGACCTAAATATTCCTGAGACCACAAGGAATATTCCTAGGTACTAGCGAAGACATAAAGCTTTGTTTCCTAGACAATGAGGGTTCATATTTTCCTGGTATGAAACTTTAACATACCTAGTTGACAGGTAATTTCTGGAGAAGAATCTAAGATATGTTGGGGAAAACTTGGCAAAAAAAATAAAAAATAGCCCACTAATTACAAATAACTTTTAATTTATGTGAGAGGTCAAGTATATAATCAAAGATAAGTGGTGTTTCCACATCCTGTGTCTGAAAAGTCTACAAATAGGAAACTGAAGTCACAGAAAACTAGAGAGTTATTTTAAACATTTCTTTCCATTCATTTCATGACTCTTGTGACTTTGATTTGTTTTCATGATATCCCAAACATTTCTTTTTCAAAAAATGAGTTTTTGGCCGTAATTTGGGAAAGATGAAGTGTATATTAAGAAAATAAATAGTAAAGACTGTAATTACCGAAAGAGGCGGCAGTCTGTTCAGGTGAAATTAAACTGGAACTTGTAGGGCTGAGAGATAATTTCCTGGAAATAATGAAGGGCTGTATGTTCTAGCTGTTGTGGAGTACGACAGATGTCTGCAGGTAGGGGAACAATGATGGAGGATGTGCTCGTGAAGGGGAATGATCAGGGCTGAAAATTATGATCTCAGTTGGCCAATGACAAAATAAATTTGAAAATTGAATTTTGAGTGGTAAATCTAAACTCTCATGGATCATTGAGATGCCATGAGTAAAAATTTAGGAATATAATGCGGCAATGGGAAGTATGTGTCTTATTGGAACACCATGGAGTTTAAGGACATAGTAGCACTTGACATGATTTACAAGAAGAAATATAAATTTGACCTTTGTCCCTATTTCTGGCACAGAGCTCCTAAGCAATCAGAGCTATAAAAGTTTCTTTTGTTATGTTAATGAGGGAAGTTTTAGAGTGGAGCCAACCAGGTTGCCCTAGAGGGCTGAAACTTTCAGTGCCCACTCACTTCCATCCCCCACCTCCTGAGAGGGAAGAGGGGCTTGAGACTGAGTTCATTCACCAGTGGCCAATGATGTAATCAATCATGTCTCTGTTATGAAGACTCTATTTCTATAACCCAAAATGACTGGATTCAGAGAGCTTCCAGGTTGGTGAATGTGTGGAGATTTGGGTAGAATGGCTCATTTAGGCATAGCGTGGAAGCCCTAAGGTCTTTCTTTATACCTTACTCTATGCATCTCTCTCTCTGGCTGTTCTTGAGTTACATACTTTTATAATAACCTGGTAGTGTAGCAAGTAAAATGCTCTCTCAAACCTGTGATTCTGTCTAGCAAATTAATCAGATGTAAGAAGGGGAATCTTTGTAACCTCTGATTTATAACCATTTGGTCAGAAGCACAGGTGATAACCCAGGCTTGCGATTGATATCTGAAGTGCGGTTGAGAAGTTTTGTAGGACTTAAGCCTTCACCTGTAACTGAAGAAGGGGGTCGTTGGAACTTTCAGTTTATAGCTGGTGGGTCAGAATCGCAAGTGCCAACTTAAGCTTGTGAGCAATTGGCATCTGAACTGGAGGACAGCCTTGTGGGGTCTCATGCTATCTCCAGGTAAGTAGTATCAAAATTGAGTTTAATTGTAGGACCCAGCTGGTACCAAAGAATTGCTTGGTGATGTGGGCATTCTACCCTCTCCACATACTCTGGAATTGTTGGGTTGTCAGAACACTTTTTATAGTGTAATCCATTTTTTAATAGGGCAGAGGTATAATGAATAGTGGAGAGTGTTGGGAAGAAATATAAAGGGAGAATAGAACTGACAGTTTTGTAGAATAGTTATGTAGAAGGTATGCCTTGTTAGACAGAGAATGCGAATAAGGTTTTCATGATGAAGATTACAAAACTGGTAAACAGGTGTGGCATATGAAGGTATGGCTAATTTTTATTTACTGTCTGGATATTATTAGAAGTCATATATTAAAAACAAAGGAGTTGGTATATGAATAACTTTCTTGGTTGACAATGAATTTCATATGTAAGAAAACATTAAGAGAAACTACAAGTTTAGTTTTATCTTAACCAATAAGGAAACAGCCTGATTAAAAATACTGTCAGCCAATTTGGGGTGGAAGTTGTCATGATATGATGGAGGTTCTTCATAGGTAAAGATGGGAAAGATGAACCTGGTCAGAACTGATTCAGACCTTCTCAAAGGTATACTTCAAAAAGGTGAGGGAAAATTAAATTAATTACATGGCCAAGGATTCAAAGTGAACTAAAGCTAAAATCAGGTCAAAATACATACCACCACCAATGGTAATTGAGTTATTACTACAAGCTAATTACTTTTCCTGGCACACTGAATTGTTATTTCTAGAAAAAGAGTTTGGTTTCACATTCACCAAGAACCCAAAGGGGGAAAAGAGGGTGTATGTGGAGTGGGGTGGGGGGGGGAGGGAACCAAATGCAACTGCTCATAGATAAGCTCAGATATTTTTAAAGGTCACACGCAGAAAGTAAAGGAAAGCATCCCAAATAAAGGGTAAAATCATGGCAGAAACCTTTAGGAAAATGTTATGAATATACTTAGCTCAAAGTATGCTAAACCTTGAGAAAGATGCCAACCTAGAACAATTCTCAAAAGGAGGAAGCAGGGGTTGCTTGGGTATGACAGTGGCAGAAATGCTGCTCAGTGCTCATTTGCTTCCTTTTTGGTCTTGAGGAAACAAGCTTCTAACTGGAAAGAGAACAAATGCAGCTAAGCAGTATTTAAATATACGATGAGGGGGATAAATGGTAAAGAGGACTTTGCTGTTTTAAACATTTGTATCTCTGGCCGTGTCTGAAACTGGAACACGACCATGTCAGAGAGAAGCAGTCATGATTGGACATTCATGCTTCTGTGTATCTGTGGTCCTGTCTGTTGCTGTCCTTGTTTAAAATGAAATAAATATTAACAGGTTTAATGCATACTGTATGATATTCAATCTTATTTCCAAAAAATCATTTTTTGAGAGGAAAATAAACATAACAATAGCAATTGCAGCACATAATTTTGGGTAATGCAGTGACTTTGTAGGAAATCACATTATCTTATTTGAATATTACCCAGTAGCTTTGCTGGTATTTTCCAGTGTTTGAATATTTGCTATAGATTATGGCTTTTTGTAATTACTCTTAAAGATAATATTTCTTATTTAGTAAATGATGTTTTATATATCCATAATAATGAGTCAACAGTGTTAATAATATCGGAACTATTTTAGGAGTAGCTTAAGATTTTAGAAATTTCTTGAGAATTCTTGGGAACCTGGTTTCTTGTTGCTAAATACCAAAGATTAATATCTGTCAGCAACTTGGAAACACTAAGTGAACAATATTGTGCTTGAATCAATTATGATGAATTAGCCCGATTTTATTTTTGCTAGTGTAAGTGGAATGTTTGTTCACTAGGTTGCCTCAGATTTACTGCAACTGTATATTAGCAAAGCATTTCAGTCTCTTGTTATATTTTAGTGAAGAAGAGGGTGATATATGAACTAAATTATATCACTATTAAATATATTTATAGATTATTAAACAATGATATCTGAAGTATGTTGATTAACAAATCAGTATTATGTTAAAGTTACTGTACTAGGGTCAACTCTGTGGCTATGTTCTTGGCCAGGTCCTCACCAATAACTTAAAAGAAGCTAAAGATCATTACTTTTCATATGTGTACATGATTAAACACACACAATATATAACTAACATACTGGCTGATAAAGACTCAAAAATTTCCAGCAAGTTTGAAGAAGGTGCTGAGAAAAATTACATGAAATTTAAGTGTAGCAATTACATTAAAAAAAAACCTCAATTCTACAAGTATATAATGCAGGAGTCTTAGATTTATGATAATTTGTGTGGATAAACAATCCCAGAAGTTTTAATTGACTGAAAGTTCAATATGAACTTATAATGAGAGAGGGTAGCCAAAAGATCTAATGCAGTCTTTAGTTTCATGAACATGATTTAACAATTAAGAAGATGCAAGGCATTATTATCCTTGAATTCTATATGGGTCAGACTATGTCTAGAGTATTATATTAAGTTCTAAGGTGTCATTGACAAATGGGAATAAATTCAGAGGAAGATGTCCCAAATAGAAAAAAATATCTAGATATCATACAGTGGGAGAACTGGAGGAGATTCCTTGGATAAGAGAATACTGATGGTGGAAGAACCACTGTTTTCAAAAATTTGAAAGACTCAGTCTTTCTTATGAATATGAAGTAGAGATTATACCTACTCACTGTACTTCCAGGTAACTAGGGCCAATTAATTTAGGGTATAGGGAGATAGATTATAACTCAAATTGCAAAAAAGTAGCGAGCAGGGCTCCAAGTTCCTATCACCGAAGACATCCATACAAATGTTAGAATGTTTGCTGCTTCACCAGTCTACCTGTTTTATTTTCCTGCGTTTTCTGGGAGATTGTATTAGGTGACATGGTAAGTTTCTTTCATAGGATTTATCTATGATTTTATGCAATAACTGATAATGAGGCCTGAAAATAGAAAAAGTGAGCACGTCTGGCATATTATGGATCCTCATTTTTTTATGGTGAGACTAGATGGATCAGTCGTCCTGGGTTGTCCTGGACTGCTTCAGTTTTAGCACTCAAGTCCCATACACCAGGACACCCCTCAGTTCTGGGCAAACAAGAAGAGTTGATCACCATAGTTAGACTCAGTCAATAATTTAAGGTGCACATCTCATTTCTTGAGTTGCTTATAGAGTTGATTCATGGGATGAGATTTACTTCAAAGGGCTGGTTTGTCTGATTTTCTGTGGCTATTCTTAGAGAGTGGGAGGAAACCGCAAAATACTAAAGTTTCTGAGCACAGATCCTGATTTCATTTTCAAGGAACGCCGAGGATCTGAGCGCACAGTTTATTTGTGTGGTGATCCTGGGAAGCCGAGTGAGGTGAGTGAGGGAAGGAAGACGGAAAAGGGGAAAAAGTGTTGCACCTTCCAGGGGCACTGTTCAGTTGCGTTAACTCCTGCGTGTGTCTCGCCTACCCTGCTCACTCCTCCATCCACAGGAAACACTCAGGTCTTCAATCAAAACTGAGTGTAGTGGGGGTATGAGTGGGAAACTTCCATAGACCGCCTGGTGCCTCTGATTTGGACTTTTGTTACTTTTATCTCTAAACTCCGTTATATACACTGTCACAGACACACACGATGGACTGAAAGATGCACGCTTTTGTAGCAGATTAAATAAATGGACTCAAATACTTCACTCCTTTCTTCATCTGCAACTTGCACAGTATTTTTTCAGTTCTTCCCAGTAAGTATAGTGCGAACTTTCCTGCTCCTTAACTTTGGATTTGACCATGTGAGTGTTTTGGGTAATGGAATGTGGCCAGAAGTTACTGTGTGCCAGGACTCATCTGAGGCTCAAGAGTTTTTGTGTTTTTGCTGGTGCCCTTGTGGCTCTGCCACCGCTGTGAGTAGCACATACCCCAACTAGCCTGCTAGTTAAAAGAGGATGAAAGACATGTGAAACAGACCTAAATCCAACTGCAGCTTAGACCCGCATAGCTGAGCCCTGCTGAGATCAGCAAACCTGCTCCAGCAGACCTATAGATATGTGAGAAATAAATGCTTATCCTGTATAGACTATCATAAAACTTTAAAATTTAGACCATATAATCTATTGTACACTTTATTTATTTATAGCATGAATTACTAATTTTATAATTCCTAAAATCATTTCGTAACAATTGCAATTGCATGCCTGTGTGCATGCCTGCCAGTGGCCCCTGTCAGTACCTATATATCTCCCTCTTTGTCTCTCACTCTCAATCCTTCTTCTTTTTAAAGTACAATAAGTTGCCCTGGGCAGCGTGGTTCAGTTAGTTGAATGCTGTCCACAAAGCAAAAGGTCATTTGTTGATTCCTGGTCAGGGCACATGCCTGGGTTGTGGGTTCTGTCCACTGTCGGGGATCCTACAAGAGGTAACCGACTGATGACTCTCTCTTGCATCTATGTTTCTCTCTCTCTCTTTCTCCCTCCATCCCTCTCTCTAAAAATAAATAAATAAAATATTTTAACACATAAAGTATAGTAAGTCCTCCTGTCAATAAGTTCCGGCACTTTAAATGCAAAGATACATAGCAAAACCAATTCTTTTCATAGGCTAATTGATGTAAACAACAGAGAAGTTCCTTTGCTGTTTATCCTTTCCTTTCCTCTTTCTTTGTTTCTTAGCACTGCTGAATAATGTAAGATGAGCACTGCTATGAAAGTATGGTTATCTGGAAGGCATAGATTTATTAGAAGGGGCTGCCACCTAAGCGAAATTTGACACTAGCACTTGGACTCTTCCTTCCATTTTAATGATCTTCAGGATAGAGTCTTTAGATAACAACAGAGAGGTAAACAGAAACCTTTAGCTAGCTAATAATCAAAGTCCTGCATAGGTGAATTACATTGTATTGTTAAGCTCGCATTTACAACATATCATATACATGTGATATTTTTCCAAGTTAGATGTTACTTTTTAAAACTTTATTATTTGCATTACTACTTTATTCTGTTTAAGAAATAACAGGTTACTTAGGCACTTGAGGGGAAGAATCTCATGTCTGCATTGTTTGGGATGTAAAGAAAAAACTGATTCACTTCTAGATAGCATTAAAATATTTAAATCAATTTCAATTATTGTTAATATAAATTTTTAAGTAAAATGTTTCACATAATGTTGCTAAGTCATAATATAGTCTAGTGAAATCCCTCCTTCCATTACTGCAATTTACACTTTGTTATAATTTTTATCTCTTCTCTGTATGTTATTAACGTAGCATGATTTCATTATTTATTATGCTTCTTTTTCAAAAACATTTTTGATGAATAATTTTATTAATGACTGCAAAGGTTCCCATATAAATAGGCAAGCGTCCTTCCATCTATCCATCCTCCATTCATTTATGAATGTACCAGGAAATGTGACCTTTTATGGAAAAGCAAGAAAAGAAACAAAATTATTATTCTCAGTAAGCTCACAAAATGAAAGAAAAAGGCAAAAAAATAGCGTGATGTAGTCAGGCTGCTAATTGAGAGTAGGGCGGTCAGTGAGGGCCTTTTGCAGGAGTTGAAGAAGGGTCTGTAAGTAAGCAGCAGGGGTTGGGGGATGATACATTGCATCCGAGCAGAAGCATAGCTGGGTGTTATCCAGGTGAGTAGGGGGAGGTCTGAGGTCAGACGCTGAAGCTTATGCAAAGGCATAGAGGTGTGACAGACCACATCACATGTGGATAGGTGTGATGCACATGGTTTAACACATCTAGGACATAGGGGCGTGGGGAGAGCCATGACACATGAGCCCAGTGTTACAGGCAGACACCAGGGGGTCTTGGAAGACCCCCTATGACCTGGGCGAGTATGCATTTTTGGCAAAACTCATTGGCATGTCACTGACGGGTGATGAGCAGAGCAGGGTGCCCAAATCTATGTTTTAGAAGGGTTCCTCTCAGGGCTGCGGAGAATGGATAGGAGGAGCCGTGAGCGCAGGGACCAGGTCTGTTCATTCACCTCTGTATTTTTAAGATGTTGGCTAGTGCCCAGTACACAGTTTTTCCTCCATAAATATTTGTTGAATAAAGGAACAAACACAAGGATCACATAGGAAACTTTTGAAGCACTCTTAGTAAGAAATAACGAAGGCCTGAACTAATGTATTTGGTAATGGAGAAGGATACAGAGTGAATAGTTTGGATCAGTGTTTTCTAAGCTTTTCTAATTATGACGTATATTAGGAAATACACACACATGACTCATGACACACGCGTATGTGCCTACACACTCTCCACCTGATAGTAATGTTATACTAAACACATTTACTCCTACTGCCTGTGATGTGTTCTGTTTTCTATCCTGTGCCAAACCATGCTACGCTATTTATTTGTATTAGTTTGCCAGGGCTGCCATAATAATACCATAGACAGGGTGGCTTAAACAACAGAAAATTTATTTTCTCACAGCTCTGGAGGACTGAAGTCTGAGATCAGGGTATTGGCAGGTTTGATTTCTTCCGAGGGCCATGGGGCAAGGGCGTGTCCAGGCTGTTCTGCTTGGCTTATAGGTGACTGTCTTTTCTCTATGCTTTCCCGTGGTCTCCTCTCCTTGCATGCCTGTGTCCTAATCTTTTCTCACAAAGACACCAGTCATATTGGAGTAGGTCCTACCCAGCTGACTTCATTTTACCTTGATTACCTCTTCATTGGCTTTATCTCTAAATACAGTCGTATTCTGAGGTTCTGGAGGCTAGTACTCCAGCGAATTAATTTTGGGGGGACTACAGTGAGCCTGGTCCAGTCCTCCACCTGCTGTGGCACACCTTTAGTCCTGAGGATGCTAGAGGACATTAACATCCACCTGTCTGTCTCTCCTCGCTTCCGGAATCAGAGAGAGGCAAACCCCACTCTTTGCATTGCGCTGGAGTTCTGTTTCACTCCTTTTCCACGGTGATGCTTACTTTGTATGTGTGTGTTGCTGTACATATGTGTATGTGACTTTCTTTTGAAATTTTTTCATTTTATATTTCATATACTACTGTTTTGTTTAGAGTAATAGGGAAATCTGAAATGTAACTCTACTGGAAATTCTTCTTTCCTTCTGTAGAATTTCCAATTGAACTGATTTTTTGTTAAATTTATTTCTAAATATTTATTAAAAAAAATAATATCAGTGTGATCTCTCACCCATTATAATTTAAAATGGACTATTGTGCAAAGGAAAACCAGCGAGTTTTATATATATGTGTGTATGTATATATATGTATATTTATTTTACTTTATGTATATATCTACATAAATTTATAATGTATATAAATTTATTGAATTTTTATAATCAGATACCTTAAATTCTCCTATTTTGAAAATAGTTTTTATAATATATTCGCCAGTGTTTCTATAACAAAATTTTAAATTCTAAAAGTAATGATAATTTTACCTATTTTTTCTAATATTACACTTACTTTATTCTTTTGTGCAAATGTATTACCAATAACTTCAAGGAAGATATTGTTATCCTATTCCTAACCTTAATGAAAATTATTCAGTTAATATTTAATGGAAACTTTTAGTTAATGTTTCACTGTATTGTATAATACATCATCATTTTATTTTATTTAGAACCGCTAGACTGTAGATTAATTTAAAAAGCCGTTTAAAACCTCAAATTAAAAAAAAAATGACTTGTACCTTAAACATTACAGTATTTTATTTTAAACATAAGCATTCATTTTATACTTTTGTTATAGGGCTTTTTATTTGAGTATAGGCTGCTGATTGGAGATTTACATCCTCTCCTTAATATAAACCATACTTACAAAACATTGTTTGTAATTTTTTTAAGTACCTTAGATTTTAAAGTATTTATGAAGCCACATGGTTGCATAATACTTCTAAACTTTGTGACTTTATCTCAAACCATTATAATTTTCTGAAGTACTTTTTAATAGTTCACACTTATTGGATCTTTCCAAAGAATTTAACCTAATTTCTTTAGAAACACTAACTCTTTTCTGACACTTATATTTTATTGATTGTTGTAACCTCTAATTAGTTTATATCGTTATAGCACATGTGATTGATATAAACAGGTTTTGGAACATAGGAGTTTGTATACACTTAGAAAGTTGGAGCTAAAGTGAATGAGCCCACTGAAGAGTGGCCAACTATGTGCTTGCATTCATAAATTCATAATCAATCATTTCTTTTCTAGATTAAAGCTGAGCAATTACTATTCCTGGAAATAATATTAAATGTCAATTAAATGTGCTTTAAAAAAAAAAGTATATTTGTCATCCTTATAGAAGGTCATAGAATTCTGATTAATGGAGGTTATTTTTTAAAACTAGAAATGTCTATTGAATTTTAATATATTCATCATTTTATTTTTTGTAATGACAGCATAGTTTTTCTCTTAATGTAGATTATATCATAGGATTTCTTAATATTAAGCCATCCTTGCATTCTGGATATATTATTATTTGAATTTTATTATTGCAATATGTTCATTAACATTTTAATACCTTTGATTGCATTGTTATTTAATGTAGGTGGAAATCTATGTGCTATCATTTTATTTAGGATTCTTGGATTGAAATTTATATGTGAAATTTGTCTACTTCTTTTGAAAACTGCTTTCATCATATTTTGGCAATTTTATAGTAATATCTCGAGGACTCATAAACTTAAATGGCATTAGTTTTTAAATTTTGTCCTGGATCAAAAAGATGTTTTCTACATTGAGAAGTTTCTTATTAGTAATAATAGTTCCATTTATATCACTCATCACCACCACCTGTTTTACTCAATTCTCCTGATGTTTCTTCAGTCTCCAGTGGGGAGCTTCTGTCATTTTTTGCTCGAGTACATAAGTAACAAATAAAAAATTATATTGTATATTCTCTGTTGAATAAATGGTAGGACTGGGAATAGTTTGTTCTTATTAAACACACACACACACACACACACACACACACACACACACACACACTTTCTTTCATAACATAACTGAGGATTAATATGAATTGAAATGGTATCTGAGGGCCTTTCTATCCAGTGGTATCAGACCCAAGGTTTCTACTGACACTAATGGAACTTCAGTGGGCTTTTCTCAGGAAATGGATCCTAACGATGGCAAACTCTAAGTTTTTCAAAATTATTTTACTTGAGAAAATTCAATTTTCTTCACGTGGGGGGTGGATTTAAATAAATCTATGAAAAAGGCAAATGATAAATATTTTGAGCATTTAGACAGAGATGCATCTTGATCATTTCTGTTCCCTGAAATGACCATTCTGTTAACTCTGAAGTGACTATTCTCTGACTCACTCAAAGTGCATTTTCTTTGTGATGGTATTTAATCAATTCTTAGATAATTTTTAAGCATTTATAATCTTAAATAATCATTTAATCATTCTATATGGACAGAGAAAGAGGCTGAAGACAAGTGGTATGCAGTATGTTGAAGTTATTAGTAATGTGTTAGAGATGAGCAATACTTTGGAAATAACAGGTGGGTATATATCTAGTTATTACATTTCTGTTTTGAAAATTCAATATTTTGTTATTGGCAGATAATTTTTTACCTTGAGTATAAGTGTGTAATTTCCCATTTTTGATGTTGGTAAACATGCCATGAAGCAATATCTTTATCAAAAAAATCCCTGCATTAATACCTATATTTATTTTAGAATCAAGCATGATACATTACCATGCAAAATTCATTTTGTGTTTTCGTTAGAAGACATCATTAAACATTCCATGTGTGGTACATTATTTATAACACTGCACTCGGCAGCATCTTGAACTGCTTGCTGATCTGTCTAGAAATTCTATCTCTAATCGTAGTCTGCATATTCAAGAAGGGGAAAAACCTTATTGTGGTCTTAAAAAATGTGGAACCGAGTTTATGAAATGGAAAGGAATCAGATCTTAATACACATACTTGATGGTAATGGAATCCAGAGAGATAATGCAACTTAAATATATAAGTCACTGATAACAGATTCAAATATATAAGAAACAAAATAAAACTACCTTATTGTGAAACCAATAGGAGCAAATCTTGCCAGGATTAATCTTTAGTTGTTAACAAAATGATGAAAAGAAAACAGTGAGGATCTTTTGGTTTCACCAAATGAAAACAGTTGAACCAAGAGTGGAAATATAAAATATTTTTTATTATTAATTATTTAAATATCAGAAAGAGCATTGATTAATAAATAATATTTTATTATTTAGCTTTTTTCTCTTTGGAGCTGACATTTTCATATTTGCCACGATTTTCTTAAGAAAATTGCCAAGCACTTTCTTTAGCTGGGCTAACTTGGCTTTAATTGATCTGTTTTATGGTTTCCCCAATTTATAATTAATAGCATGGAAAGAAAAACCCATTTGTACTGTCTGTCCCTGCGTAGCCATGGCTGTATAATGTAGAATAGTGAATAAATATATCTTTATGTTTTCATCCAGCAGTTCAGCAATAATGACTTATGTCTGTCGTCTGGCAGAGCTCCCAGGGACTTATAAAGAGACCAAGATCTCGGCAAATGATAGGTCCCTTCCAACACACTGTGCTGAAAATCTTGTCAATTGTAAAATAATTGTTAGCCATTGTGGAGTTTGAGGCAATAGGGATTTACATGACTATAGAGATCATTTTTTTTTTTTTTTTTTTTTTTAGCACTGTGTAGGGTCTAGCCAACAGTTCTTGGCAGCATTTTAAGCATTAAGTTTCCTGGCAATGCTAAGGATCAGGTCGAGGGGAAACTGACTTCATCACTGCAATTATTTCCAAGCTTATTCTGATCCAGAACAAAGCGACTTGAGGACAGGCCCATTGCAAGTTTTCTAAGAGTGCTTCACATGCAAGGTCCTTAGGTGTTTCTTCCAGACCCATGTGTTTGGACCAATTCAGATATGGTTTCTTTGATTTTTGCTAATTGACCCTATTGCTACACTTTTGGTCAAAGTCAGGAATTTAAGATTTAATAGTCATAGGGAAACATGGTCCTAAATTCACTGTCCCATTGTATGAATGGTGTCACTATATAAGCCTGTGCAAAGAATGGGTAGCAACACCAAGGACATGGGCTGCTTCCTATCAGCCACAAACAGTCATAAATGGTTTGACTTTTATGTGTCTGTATGGGTGGAGAGGAGAAAGTTCAGTTTCCACCGATCTTAACGTGTATGGGAAGAGTGACTATTCATTGAACTTTTATAATGTATAAAAGTACATATTTACAAAAAATAACTATAAACTTAAAGAGTTTTGGGATGAAAGGGAGCATATAAATTATTGCAGGTTTATAGTTTAAGCTTGACATTCTCATCAGATAAAAATGCTGTGACTCTGAAATATGGGACCACATCATCTCACTTTTTATAGGGTGACCTGTAAACTAATCATATCTCTGGAGCACCCTTTCCCCACTTCCACCCCATTCCAGAAAGGGTTTGAAAAAGAACCCAGGCGCTTGACAATACTAAGTGAAGACCTGTCCTAAAACCATGTTTCAAGAAATACTCAAGTGTCACACAAGAGTGGATGTGACTCAGCTTTTACATGCCAGCTCTGGCAGACTTTGTGCTTATGTATTACACAATAGAGCACTTGGTTTGTAGAACCTGATTTAGGCATAAGTCTTTAAAGGACAAGGGAGACATGTATTGGAGACCTGGAGTGTCAGAGCTGAAAGCAGTTTTAGACATCATTTGACCAATCTCTTTTCATAGGCAAGCAGAGTAACAGAGAAATCCGTAACTTGGCTGGGTCATGCAGTTCCTCAGAGCTGGACCCAGACTACAGATCTAACTTTTGATGATGTTTCGCTAGATTGGAAAAAAAAAAAATCAACAGGGTTAGACACAGCATGAAAGTAAAGATCCGTGTTTTTTTATACTTAGTTAGGACATCTTTATAGACTGCTTTCTCCTTCTGAAGGTCACTGCAGAGGTCATCTCTCTGTAGTCATTCAGGATGAGTTCCCTGTTGAGTCTGTCTAAGTGGTTTGGGAAACATAAAATATTTTCAGGGAACTTTTTTTTCCCTTCACATTGATGGTTTCACTTTGTTTCTTTTTTAGTACTTTGTAAAGGGAGGTCATCTTTTAAAACTTTTATTTTTTTTGTAACACTAATAAAAATAACTTTTGATGTAGCTGACTCAAACTCTGAGACTTATTTCAAAGGGGTTTGGTTCAGAATAGAATTTACACTCTCATATAGAGAGTGTTTGATCTATTTTTTCAAAAGTTCAAGGTCTTTTTGTATCTTTCTCTTAAAATTAGTTGCACACATGGCCCTGATAATTGTCTCTGAAGGCATGTATACTTTGAAGCATGCAATCTAGTCCACATACATCTAATAAGTCATAAAATTTTGTACTCTTTGGTAATATTGTCATAGTTTGCTTAATGATATCCAAATGCTTTAGAAATGTACCGCCCAATCTGGCAACCACTAGCTGCATGTGGCTATAAAAATTAAAATTAATTAAATGTAAATAAAATTAAAAAATTCAGTTCCCTAGTCACACTAGCTACATTTCAAGTGCTTAATTGCCACACAAGGTGATGGCTTCTGCATTGGATTTATAGATTTAGGAAATAGCCATTTTTCAGGAAGCTCTATTGACCACTTTGTCTAGAAGAAATTGTGCTCTATACCAAGATCCCTACATTCAAAATGTCTAGTACACCTGAAGAATCATGTATCAATTAGTAAATATATCAGGCATGTGATTTTCTTCTAATTGAGTACCACAAATAATAACATGCCTTTCGTTGACCATGTCGCTTTTTAGTGGTACAATATTGAAAACTTTATTCCCTTTCCTTTATCTTCTGCCTTTTCAAATAGAGGTCATGGGTCCTGCCAGGTACCTCAGTTGGTTGGAGTGTCTTCGCCATATGCCAACGTTGTGGGTTTGATCTCTGGTCAGAGCACGTACAAGAAGCAACCAACGAATACATAAATAAGTGGAACACTAAATTGATGTCTTTTTCTCTCTCTCTCTCTTTCTCATCAATAAATAAAAAAATAGAGATCATAATATTTGATAGGATTGTTTTGAGAATGAAATAACATACTTCAGATGAAGTGCTCAGCACACTATCTAATGTATACCTGGTACTAAATAATTAGCAGGTTCTTTATTGTCCTTCCCCAATATACAACAATATACATGCAATACTTAGTACTTGTTAATCAAAATAATTATATTACAACATATTTTCTTAGAAAATGCAGGAATTAAAAAGAAACAATGAGGGATTCTCAATAACAGATAATGGTTATAACCTACCTCATCCCTTTAAGGTTTTAGTAATACCTTGAAAGTTTTATTTTTATCCTTGTATATTACTTGGCTATTAGACCTAATTAAAGCTTATATTTGGGGAATAGAGTATGTGTGGGGGGGCAGGAGGTAAAAATCACCTTTAATGTAAATGTATGTGTCTAAAAGCTAGACATCATTGTTGAGCTATCTGTATTCAAACCGATTCCATAACAATAGTATCTATAGACTGAATGTGTTTCCCATTCAGATTCACATGTTGAAATCCAAACCCCCAATGTGATGATAATGGGAGGCTGCAACTTTGGGATCATGAAGGTGGAGCCCAAATGAATGGGATTAGTGCCCTTATGAAAGGGCACCCAGAGAGCTCTCTGACTCCTTTGGAGACTTGAGGGCACAGGGAGAAGTGGCCCTTCGCCAGACAATCTGCTGGTGCCTTATCTCCAGAACTGTGAGAAATAAATGTTTGTTGTTTAAACCACCCATTCTGTAGTAGTTTTGTTGTAGCAGCCCGACCCAACTGTACTAAGACAGTAGTAAAGGATTTGTGATAACTGATTCACATGTTTGTCAAATAGCTCCTTTTATTTCTCAGGGTAGCTCCCGATGAGAAACCTGACCCATAGCAAGGCTCTAACTTGCAACTGGGAGAACAAAGCCAGCCCGGAAGGTATTGAATTCACATCTGTCATCTACAATCACATTTTTCTAAATCAAGATTTTTAAAGTTGGCATCCAGTTGTTTTTTTCTTGCATTTTCTATAGCTTTTAGCATTCATTAAATGCGTTTACATTCTGTGTTTGATTTACCTTTACTTTTGAAATAGAATTCTAGGTTGGCAGGTTTGTTTGTTCCACACCCCTACCCTCCAGCCTTTTACATTTGCCTTTCCATTTTTGTGTTCTGCTTGCTTTTATTGAGAAGTCATCTCTCAGTCTTCTTGATGTTCCTTTGTAGGTTATGTATTTTATAGCATCCTCCCTACTCCTTGCTCTGGCTGTTCTAAAAATTATTTCTTTGTCTGTGGTTAATAGCAGTTTGACTGTGATGTGCCAAGGTGTGGTTTTCTGTGATTGATCCTGTATGGAAGGTTCTTGAATATGTGGCTTGTTAACTCTACGATTTTGGAAAATTTTAGCTGTTATATCATTAAATATTGCTTTTATTCCATCTTCTTTCTTCTGTTGATTCTGTATATAATTCTTATATTTGTTGTATGTTGTTTTCTATATTTTCCACCTTTTATTTTCTCGCTGATATTGAATGTGCATTTTTTTCATCTACTTTTGAAAAGACTATTTTCTCAGAATAGTTTTAGGTTTACAATGAAATTGAGAGGAAGGCACAGAGATTTCCCATACATACCCCTTGCCTCCGTCCATCATTAGTTTTCTCCATTATTACCATCACTTGCCAGAATGGTACATTTTTACCAAGGATGAAGCTACATTGACACATCATAACCATCTGAAGTTCATAGGTGATATTGTGGTTCACTCTTGATGTGGTATATGGTATGAGTTTGGACACATTTATAATGGTATGTACCCACCATTATAATACCATAGAGTATTTCACTGCCCTAAAAATCTTCTGTTCTCTCTATTCATCTCTCCACTGCTGCTCTTTCCCAAAACCAGTCACTGATTTTTTTTTTAGTGTCCTACTGGGTGTAGCCTTTTCACATTGCTTTTTCCACTTAATAATATGCACTTAATTTTCCTCCATGTCTTTTTATAGCATGATCACTCATTTATGTTTAGCACTAAATAATATTCTGTTGTTTGGATGAAACATACTTTATATGTTCACCTACTAAAATATATCCTTCAGTATCCTACTGAAATATAGAGGCTGTTTCCAGTTTTTGGAAATTATGAATAAAGCTGCTATAAACACCTGTGTCAGGTTTTTGTGTGGCAATAACTTTAATTCTTTGGAGTAAATACCAAGGAGAATGATTGCTGGATTGTAGGATAAGGGTAGGTTTAGTTTCGTAACAATCACCAAACTCTCATCCAAAGTGGCTGTACTATTTTGAATTTTCATAAGCAATGAATGAGCATTTCTGTTGCTCCATGTCCTCGCTAGCATTTGATGTTGTCTATGTTCCGGATTTTGACCATTCTTATTAGTGTGTAGTGGTATCTCATTGTTGCTTTAATCTGTGCGTCTCTGATAAAATGTGATGTGGACCATCTTTTCACACAGGGGGTATCCTATGTGATTGCAGTATTATTCAGGGTGACCAAATCACTGAAACAACTAAAGTGTCCTTTGAGAGATGATTGTATAAAGTAAATGTGTTATGTATATACAAGGGAATGATACTCAGACATAAAAAGGTGAAATATTGCCATTTGAAAGAACATAGGTCTTGAGAGTATCACACTGAGCAAAAGAAATCAGACAGAAAAAGTCAAGAACCATATGATTTCACTCAAATGTGGGATATAAAACTGAAAGCAACAAATGAACAAGACAAACAAAAACTCACTGACACAGAAAGCAGTGTGATGGTTACCAGAGAAAAGAGGAGGTAGAGGGTAGTAAAGGGTAAAGAGGATCAAAAGTATGGTAACTGAAGGAGATTTCACTTTGTTTGGTAAACACACAACCATCTGTACAATATACAGATGACACATTATAGAATTGTACAATTCAAGTCTGTATAACTATATTAACCAACATTACCCCAATAAATTTAATTAAAAATAAAACTAAATCATATGCAAAGCAAACTTTAGAGACCAAAGCACTCAGCAGAGTTTTCAGTTGTCTTAGAGAGATATATCTAGGGGCTTAATTAAACTCTCCAGGATTTCTACTGTGCCCCCAAAAGGGCTATTCCCTAGGGAAAAGAAAAAAGCTATCTTAGAAGTGAGGGCAAACCAAGTATAGGTCATCCTGACAGAGCCTAAAACACAGTATTGACTGGGAGACAATTTGCTTATACTTTATCTACCTGACACAAAAAAAAATTAAATTGTTCCTAAAGTTTAGGTAACATCATTCAGAGCTTCTATACTATTTCATATAGAATTTTCAGCATTCAATAGAGAATAACCAATTATGTCACAAAAAGGTCAAAATGATCAGAAACCAAGAGAAAGAGTAATCAACAGATCAACTGATTGGAGATTCCAAAATTGCAATTATCACCTACAGCCTTCAAAATAGCTATAACTAAAAACAAACAAACAAACAAAAACAACCTCCCCAAAACAAAAACAACAAGAAAATAAGCTGAATATAGAAAACTTCACAGGAAAATTGGAATAACTTTTTAAAAATTAAATAGAAATACTGGAAATTAAAAAATAATTAAAATTTAAAATGCAGTAAGAGTATTTAATAAAGGAGTGGTCACAGAAACAGAATAACTAAAATAAAAAAAGGAAATTATTTTATAGATAGCGACAAATTGATTCTAAAATTTATGTGGAGAAGCAAAAGACCCAAAATAGCCAACATAATATTGAAGAAGAATGAACTTGGAAGACTGATGCTGCCAAACTTCAAGAGTTCCTATAAAGTAACAATAATCAAGACAATGTGCTATTGGCACAAGAACAGACAAATAGATAAATGAAACAGAATTGAGAGCCCACAAATAGACTCCCCTAAATATTATCAACAGATCTGTGAAAAAGGAGCAAAAATAATGCATAACAAAGATAGTCTTTTCAATTAGTGGTTCAGGAACAACTCAACAAGCACATGCAAAAAAATGAACCTAGACTCAGACCTTACACCCTTCACAAAAATTAACACAAACTGGTCATAGACCTAAATGTAAAATACAAAGCTATGAGGTCTGTCTGGAAAAAGTCCAGCAATCCTTAATATAACAAGAGCAGTTTGCACAACATCAGTGTAACCTGGCAGCCAGGGAGAGTGGCCTGGAATGTGCACGTGTGAACAATGATGACTTCAATGTACCAGTCGGTGGGGGCAGTAGGTGCTGTTTAGTGAACATGTGTATTGTGTGGTCATCGCATTCAAAATTACTGAGTGAGTAGAGCAATGAATCTGTATCAAATTTTACATTAAGCTTGAATTTTCCTCTGGGGAAACTATTCAGATGATTCAGAAGGCAGCAGCTATGGGCAACTGGTGATTGACAGCTTCATCAGGACAATGTGCCTGCTAATGCATCATGTCTTATGAAGAGTGTTTTGGCAAAACATCAGATCACCCGGGTGACTCAGCCCTCCTACAGCCCAGATTTGGCACCTTTTGACTTCTGGCTTTTCCCAAAATAAAATCACCTTTGAAAGGGAAGAGATTTCAGGCTGTCAATGAGATTCAGGAAAATACGATGGGGCAGCTAATGGCAATTGGGAGAACTGTGTGAGGTCCCCAGGTGCCTACTTTCAAGGGGACTGAGGTATCATTGTCCTGTGTATAATGTTCCTTGAATCTTGTATCTTCTTCAATAAATGGCTCTATTTTTCATATTACATGGTTGGATACTTTATGGACAGACCTTGTACATCTTTGTGAATAAATGTTTTCAACTTTTTAAGGTAGATACCCAGAAGAGGGTTTGTAGGGTCATATGGTAACTCTATTCTTAATTTTTTGAGGAATCTCTATATAATTTTTCCTAGTGGCTGTACCGATTTACATTTCCACCAGCAGTAAATAACACTTGTTATTACTTGTCATCTTGTTGATAATAGCCACTCTAACAGGTGGGGGGTGGTATCTCTTCATGGTTTTGATTTGTACTTCACAAACGGCTAGTGAAGTCAAGCTTCTTTTCATATACCTGTTAGCCATTTGTATGTCTTCTTGGGGACAGTGTTTGTTCAGGTCCTCTGCCCATTTTTTAATTGAATTATTATTATTAATATTTTTGTTGTTGACTTCTGTGAGTTATTTATATATTTTGGATAGTAACACCTCGTCAGAGCTGTTTGAAAATATCTTCTTCCATTTAGTTGGTTGTCTTTTAGTTTTGTTGACTTCTTTTTTTCCTGTGCAGAAATTTTTCTAGTTTAATATAATCCTATTCACTTATTTTTGCTTTTACCTCCCTTGCCTTTGAGGTTATGTTAATAAAATCTTCTCTAATACCAAGGTCCATAAATTTAGTACCTATGTTTTGTTCCATGCTATTTATTGTTTCAGGTCTTATATTTAGGTCTGTGATCCATTTTGAGTTAATTTTTGTGTTTAGTAATGGATAGCAGTCTGGATTCATTCTTTTGCACATGGCTTTCCAATTTTTTCCAGCACCAGTTATTGAAGAGGTTTTCTTTTCTCTGCTGTATGTTTTTAGCTCCTTTGTTGAAAAAATTTTCCCCTCTACATGTGGGTTTATTTCTGGGTTCGCAATTCTGTTCCATTGGTCTCTGTCTCTTTTTCTGCCAATACTGTGCTGTTTTGATTATTGTAGATCTGTAGTATAATTTGAAGTCAGGGAGTGTGATACCTTCAGCTTCGTTCTTTTTTCTCAGGATTGCTTTGGCTATCCATTTGATTTCTTGGTGTCTACCTTAGCATGTAGAATTTTGGAATAGATAATTGTCTTAAGGAAAAATTGCACACAGGATTTAGGACTCACTTCTCTTGGATCTTTGTCCTGCAAGTCTCAGGTGACTTGGAAGTGCTGCACTACAATCTCTGTGTTCCCAGCCCATTGAAACTGCTAAAAGCTCTAGGTCATTGCGTTTCACTAGCTTCAGCTCTTATTATACAGAGAATTGGCAAATTCTTTGAGTAAACTGCAGAGATAAATGTTGAACTCACCTCAGTGTGTTTCCCCTCTGTTGGGTAACTTGGCCACTCAAGTCCTATCTGCCATGGTTGCTTGTAAATGCTTTCAAAGAATTGTACTTTTCATTTTATTCCGATGGTGTAATATTTCCTAGTAAGTGAGTTAGTCTGATAAAAGATGTTGCATCACAGCTGGCAGCAGAAGCCCGGGGTCCTTCATGCCATTTAATCTTCAACAAATTTGTGAAGTAAGCCTGATATAAAATTGCATTTTAGGAAAGTTAGATAACTTACCATGACACAAATAAATAAGATAAATAGGTGGCCCTAGTGTCAGGTGAGGTATTTTGGCTTTCCTCTTATCATCAGCCAAAGCCTGAAATTTGTTTCATATTCAGGTTTAGACTCTGAGTCATTAGATTTTTTAAAAATTCTATTGGCTTAAATATGCATTTTCTTTCCTTATTAATATGTTCTGTTAACATTATAAGCACTTTAAAATGATGTAGTAACAGTGCTTACAATCTTTGCACAGATTTACATACAGCTTATACCTTTTACCATTTTACTGTGGTTGAATAACAAAATCTGCTGACTTCATTTTCTATAGGAATGTTGCATATAGGCTTCCTTCATAAATAGATGCTAAATAATCATTTATCTAGGAGTCCCTGTTGTCATACTCTTTCTATCCACTGGAACTTTATAGTCACAGTGTTGCAGATACATAAGATGATCTTCAAATTATCCATTTCTAATGTTCTGTGTTTCTTGAAGCTTAATCTTCTAGGAAACCATTTTTGAGATTCATGGAAGAAAGATGCATGTAAGGAATCTTATACTCAGGCAAATCCTATATTCTCCTTGGATATATATTATATTTCAATGTGAAGAACAAAAGTAACAAAAGAGTTCAACTTTGTGAATTCCACTAAGTGAACTACGTAGATTGGGATGATGGTGTTAAATCCATGACATCCCTGGGGTGGAGCAATGATAATGCCATTTTGTCAAACTTTAGAAGATTATTTCCACCAAGTGATTTTATTAGCATACTGCTTCTTAGATAATATTTGTTAATCCCTTAAATATTTTCAAAGCATTTTTACATTCATTATCCCACTGGATCCCCATAAATACACTGACAAGTAAGCAGAACAAATCTTATTCTCTATTTTAGAGATGATGCCAGAGCCATTGTTAATTATCCTAGATAACACTGCTAGGAACTCAGTAGAGCTGGGACTTGAACTCTGATCTTCTGACTTTTCCCCCCAGGTTTTTTTTAGTAGGCAGTCTCTGATACATAAGGGAACTGAGCAACGGCTTTATGGAGGCTGCACTTTAGTCTAAGTTCTGAAGGAGCAGCAGGAGAGATGATTATGGCCATAGACATGTTTTCCATGTACCACATACCTGGTAATTTGTGTGTGTGTGTGTGTGTGTCTAGTTACATTTCCTATTTCATCAATGAGAGTTCTTGGGAAAATGCCTGTGTAGTGTTGTGGTAGGAAGTCTCTCTCAGACTTTTCATTTTAATAAGTTTTTCCCTCAGGGAAACTCACAACAATCACCTGCCCTCTTGGAGCAAGTAGCAGTAAGATTCTTAAAAATTTCTGTTTTTGTCAGAGATGAGGTCCTCTAATTACCTTAAAGAAACTTGGTATTCTGTGGGAGAATAATTTTGAACAGGGTAAGAGGAATGGAGCTTGTGAATCATAAATATTTACATTTTGTGAAGGGTTTGAGTAAGATAAGAGGGTTGAACCGCACAACTTTATATGAGGAGGTGGCGGCACATTCTCTGAAAGAGCCAAAGTGATACTGCTCAGGCCTCCAGTAATAAATAATATAAAGAAAGTTTCTCAAAGGTATTTTCAGTTGTTCAGGTCTCTGTGGTTTCATCTAATCTCTACTTTTTCTGTTTTGATTGACTCTGTTTTCATCATTTAAGGGACATCATTTGACCCACTCCCATCATTAAAGAAAGTTTTAACAAAGAATGCATAGGACCAAATACATGGAAATTAGAAATATCAAGCACAACATTCATTTATCTATTGAGTTTTAGCTGAATTACCTAAAAACTGATAACAAACATAAAATAAGGATGTACTGGAAAATAGTGTCACTTAAGACCACTTTTGGGGGCTACTCTCTTTGATTAGGGTTTAATTAGAATTTTAATTTATCTTCATTTTATTTGCATAACAAGGTTATGAATGATGAGGCAGCTAGAGCCAGACGCGTTGGCTCCAAGGTTTGCAATTTAAGTAGGGAGTATTTTGCAAGAGAGAAAGGGAGGGAGGGAGAATTCACTCTTTTTATAATATGCATAGCTTGCTGAAACCTGAGTTTCCCAGATTGCCTTCCTTGAGCTCCCATATCTGTAAGAATAAAGGAGAAGGAGGAGGTGGCACAGCAGACTTGGAGAGCGGATTAGCTTTCTTAAGTGGGGTGAATACATCCCCAAAGCAGGAACATTCCCATGATGCCTAGCAGCTGGCTGGTGTTTCCCAGGGCTGCGTGCTGTCTGCAGGAAAGAGATATAGTGATGCGGAGGAAAACCATAGGCTAATATTTCCTAACATCCTCCTCATTCAGAAATGGATCACAGTTGGAAATTTTGCTGTGTTATCATGACTATTACCTCAAAGATACAGACAGATTTGTATAAGGTAGAAATTTCTCTTCCAAAATTTTTTATTCCCATTTAGTCTCCTGCTCAGGTTCTAACAGGGGGTGTCTGGCCCAACAGGGTCACAGCACCCTCTTGGCTATCTTCCCAGATCTGTGGGGTCAGAATATCTGGGCCTTGGGTCAGTCATTGGGCACGTGTATTTTGGAAAGCTTTTCTATGTGATCTTGATATGTTCCTCATTGCTTTACGTTTGCCCTAATGTACCATTCTGAATCCCATGGCTTTAAGCCATGCTCTAAAGTGACTAAATGTCTAATCCTAACATTTAACTTGTGGTTGCTTCTCTGCGCTGAACCTGCCTTAAAGGCCTGCCCTTTGGATCAGCACTTGATCCTTAATAGTGACCTTCGCAGCTTTGTTCCCAAGGAAGTGGCTAAGAGCTTCCAAAACATGGGGAGGGCCCTGAGGGGAGATGTATTTGGAGTGGGGACGCATTCAGGGGCATTCTACACATCACATAGCGGTGACCACCTCTTCTAACGAAGCACGCGATTGTCTTTGCACATAAACCTTGTGAGGCCTAATGTATTGATGGAGTTATTGAACAAGCCGACTGAAATGTGATTGCCTTGTTTTAATCCAGCCTGAGGCAAAGGACCTAGCTGCAAATTGCCATTTGGCTTTCCAATCCATTAAAGGCCTCTAGATTTGCCCTTTGCTGCCAGTTTCACTTTCAATTTCACCTTGACACTTCCGTTAATTTTGTTTAGGAAACCCGGTTACCAAGCTGCAGATGAGATGGAGTTAGAAGTTGATAGGCTCAAGCTGTATTGAACCTTAGGAAAGGAAAAGCTATTTTTTCATCAGGGACTCTCTGGGGAGTGACTGGTGTGACATTTTCTGTTGTTTTCTGATCAGCAGCCACAGTGAGGAGTGAGGGTGGTTCTGACTTCTGCCCTCTGTATTGCCTCTCTCCCCCGTGGCTGAGGAAAGCCTCTTATAAAGCATCTCAAATACCCACTGGCGGTAGCTCAGGTATCAGCAGGAAAGGAAAAGGGGAACAATTCCTCTGGGCTATCAGAGTACTGTTTTCTTTTTCACCTTGGTGAGCATCTGAAAGACATGCCTAGGGAAAAGTGATCCTCTATGCCGATCTCACTTGAGATAAGGGGTAAAAACTGTCCATCTGTGTCCTATTATTCGCTGTGGATAGTTCTGGGGGAACAAGGAGAGCATAGACTAAGATCCGTCTTTGCTAAAGTATGATATATACAAACAGCTGGTGGCATGCAAGTTTACTTTAGGTGGTACCAAAACAAATCTTTGATGAACGATATTTAAAACAGTTCAGCATTTATTTTTCTAGCAACCTCTAATTTCTGGCAAATGAAAATAACTTATCATTTATAATTGCAATGGAAAATTTCTTTTAAAATAAAGTTATTTGAGTTTAAAAAGGATCATTTTAAAGAAAAGGACTAGAGGAATAATAGTGCCGTTGGTATGCTGATAGACCATTAATGAAGTTTGGTGTGTGGATGACTAAAGTTTAGGAAATGGTGACTCAAAGGGTCATGGCAGACTGGACCGAGATTAAAAATAATTGGGAACATCTTAATATAAAAATTTTTTAAAAACTCCGTAGGCCATGCATATTATTATATGGAGGTTAACAGTTGATCCTTTATGGAGTTTCAACATTTTAGCTCTTAAAAGATGCTATTATTAGAAATAGTATTATAAACTTAAAACCTACAATGTGGGGTTTTAAAAGGAGTAAGAGTTCATGCCTCACTCCGGGCTTTTAATGTTGGTTCTTGATTCGTCTGTTGAGTGCTTAAAGCTCACTCTAAAACATTGACTGCGAGAGCCCATTTGGTTTCCTGATTTAGTGTCTCTAAATCCATTCATCTCTATGCCTAGAGCCAATACTGTTTTCCTACTCCCAATTTAACTGTCTAGTTTCCTGGGAAGCTTTCTAAAATCACAAATAATAAAACACAGCAAGTACTATTATTCCTTCATTAGAAGAGACAGTTTTTAGAGAAGAAAATAGAAATTCAAGCTTTAAACTTAGTTCTAGAAGGTTTTTTGCTGTGTTCAGATATATTTGTATTGAGGAAACTGTTAGGGATGATGCAGTTTAGCTGCCATTTCCATTGTAAAGAGGACGTTATTAACAGGATCCAAAACACATCGTCATTATGGTTTGGTGGGAAGAGCTTAGGAGTTAGAAAGATGTGGGTGTGAATTTTAGTTTTTAGCTACATTATCTCGTATATATTCCCTCTAAACCACAATTTCCTATGCTATGAAATAGGAAAAACAATATTCATTTTATGAGGCTATCGTGGAACTAATATAGAAAAGGTACAAAATGAGTTTGGCGTTTGCATGGTATGCTTTTGCCTTTACCTTTTCCTGTAAGTGGAATTACCTAATTTGGTACTTTATTTTATACTGATCTAGTATATGCTTTCACTTAATTGCTTTTTAGTTCTGCCTCCATAAGTCCATTGTGATAGGGACAATGTCTTCCTGTTTGTATTATCTTCAGTCTTGGGCTCAGAGTCAGTGCTCAGTATTTACCAGCTGATTAGAGGAGAATAAGGTGACCAGGTTAAGAAGCAGTATTCTCATAGCTTTGTGGACCAGAAGAGACCCCTGAGCTCTCTCAGAGCAGTTCTCTGTCTCTGTCATGCATGATAGTGGCGGTCAGTGAAACTTTCTCATGAGGGTGGCCTGCAAGGCAAAGAGATTCACCAGCATTTCTTAGCGTGGTACTCAAGAGTTTGGTGCCCTCGCAACTAGCAATTTCAGGCATCTAACTTTAACTATGTCTATTGCCATTTGAAGGCTCCTTCTCTCATTCTGACTTCCATGGAGATAGGTGGCATTTAATCACTGTTCTTTGCAAAATGTTTTTTTCATATTCTTGAAACCTATTATTGTCACCTCTCCCATTCCCTTTTATTTTCCATGCTCTGTAATTCTAGAGAAAGTGGGAGTGTTATATTTGTTTTCCAGCAACTCAACCTTTCATCCAGGATTCAGTTCTTATTTGTAATGGCTGCAGTGAAATCAGCATTTACAATACAAGGAAATATTCAAAACCATGTGTCTTTTGAGCATTAGTTGAGTGGGGGAGGCATCGTCACTAGGCAGTCCACGCTCGTAAATGTATTCAGTGGGAATCCAAAATTCTAAGCTTATCTTGTCATTAACCCTCAATTCACTGAGATTTTAAAAATATGAAACACTTATTGAAATGGCTTTAAAAAAGACTTTCTAGATTTGCTAATATCATATGGTCTTCAGGTCATATAACTGACTCTGAACTAGTAGTTCAGAGTAGTCATATGACTTATTCTACAATTACCACATTCTCTCCTTTTAGAAACACTTAGATACATTTAGACAAATCACTTTCTCCTCGCTATAGTGCTTTATCTACCAAAATGTTTCTGGAACAGGTATAGCTGTCATAATTTCACAAATAAGTTATCTTAGATTTTTTTTTTATTTTGCATTTTGTAAGTTGGTGTGAATAACTTACAGTGTGTTAATAAAAAAGTTTACAGAATAAAATTCCATTGCAAAAGAGTACCTTTCATTGTGTCCCCTAGTCAACTGTACTCTCTGTGAGGGTAGACATGGTGCCCACTGTTTTACCTTCAGTGCCTGTACAATGCCTGGGACTTGGACGTCATTGAATCTTGTTGACTGAACAATTAAAAAAACAAAGTAAGAGATGCTGAAGCATATGAAGTGAATAACTATTATTAGACCATTTCCTTGACTACTGGCTTGTTATACATGTGTCGAGAGTTTGGGGCTGCTTGTGTCAGAGTGATATGAGTTGATTCTGGGTCAAAGTGGTCAGATCAAGGGAAGTACCAAAAGTTTAATTTCTTGTCTGCCATTTAACATATTTTTATGAATGGCTAGAACTTTGGGAGGGACTATGGCTTTGATTGGACTCCCTGAATCACCAGATCCAATAAGGCATTCTGTGCACTTAATAGTATATCAGATATTAGCACTACATGTGCTAGTATCTGGGAATGTAAGCCAACTGCAAGCATCCTAGTTGTAGGTGGCTTGAAGGTCATGGCTGAGGTGTATTTCTTGAGGTCTGGTTATCTTGACATAGGTTTCCATGCACTATCTCGTTCAGATGAATCGTGACTTAAATCGGATGCCATATAGAAAAATTCCTGCTGCCTGAGTTCTGACTGTGGCTTTACCACTTTCCAGATAAGCAACCTTGGTCAATTTTTCACACTTTTTCACATCTCATGTTTGTATCTGAAAAACTGTGACACATTTCAATCTTTTACCTCTGTCTTAGAGTTTTTATAATGATAAAGTGAAATAATCCATATAAAACATTTATGTCTATACAGCACAAAATTACAGCTTTGTAAATGTTAGAAGCTACTGTTATTATTATATTAATATTATTACTGCTTCATTTAGGTATGAAAATGACCAAGTTATTAAGTTATTTGGTGAGTAGAAAATTAAGAGCGTTGACTCTCTTTGGAGGACAAGTCATCTTATACTGTTCTATAATCAATGGTGTGATGATCAGTCTCTTTCATTAGAGTATAAGTTCCTTATTGACCTACCAAATTTTAATTGCCTTGGACTTCGACTCACCTGGTATAGTGATTGTCACACTGTTGGTTTTCAATGAATATTTGATAAATGACAATGATTAAAACTTACACAAAGCTGCAAAGTGTTAATGCACCGTTAAAAATACCCATGGCCTTATTTAGTGTTGGAGCTTGTTCTCTGATAAGATTTCAGAAATCTTAAAAAACAGCCCAAAAACTTTTCTTAAATTTTTTTTTTGTCTAAAACTAAGACAAAGAAAATAAATCTCCCTAAAATATAATTGCCCGTGTTTATTTTTAGAAAAGAAACTAGTACCGTGTTTGGATAAAAACAATCTGTACTTTTTCATAAATGTGTCACATTTTTGAACTGTAAGAAAAAAACAAAGGAAAGAATAATTTGATCTACTGACTATTGTTTCAAACTATATCCAATTTGGAGATTTCTTTTTTTAAACTACTTCTGGTAAGTGTCAAATGGAACCATGGTGCTGGTGCCGTGGCAACTGTGGACGGGCTTAGATCTGTGCATCAGTGTGCAGTTAGTGTGTAATGTCTGGCAGTTGCTCAGCGCACTTAGCTCTTCATCTTTATCAACTCCACTTGTGCCTGGTGGGTTAAATGTAGAAAACCCTGAAACCAAACATCCCAATTCCCCTGGGCTATCTGCTTTTAATAGTGGGTTCATATATAGCCACACATATTTTCTCTAAACCCTCAGGGATAATAATTTCAGACACTCCTTTAGCATGCCTTTCTTAAGTTTTCTTCACATTCTGTCACAAGTGGAGCCACCTGATTCCAAACTTCTTTTCAGGGTTTGGATGGATTTGATCTCCTCTGTCTCATCCAATTGCTCTCCCTGCTGCTCAGATGTCTCCCTTCCTATTCTGTTTTCCTACAGCTGCCATTTTTTTTGGGGGGGGGTTGCTTTCTCTGCTTCAGCTCCTGTTCAGACCGTAACTTCAGGGTTGAGAACGTTGACACGGTGAAATCCCTAGGCTCCTCTGACTGGCGTTTGAGATCATTTTCCAATCTGAGTCTGTATGTAGGCTGTCCAGACATCTAAACACATTTGAGTGAAAGTTTTCATTCGTCAAAGGAGTGTCAGGAACTGTGTGACTACACAAAGTTAGGGTATTGCTAAGCATTCAGAAAATGCCACTGTTAGGATAAACTCCAAAATTCTGTGGCTCAAGGAAAGAAGTTTATTTCTTGTTCATTTATTAGTCTAAGGTAGCGTTAGTCGTCCACGGGGCTTGAGGCCTGAGGATCTACTGAAAGATGTCAAGCATGAAACCCTAACATAGGCACCACCATTTTCTGTATGTGTTTTCCAGTAATTAACTAAGAGCACAAACAAAAATACATGGGAGATTTTTCTGGATCAAGTTTGGAAATGGTGGACATTCCATTGGATAGAACACACTCACATGGTAGCACCAAATGAAACAGAAGCTGAGATGTACAGAAAGAAAAAGAAACATATATATTTGCTTCTAATTTTGTTCTATATGCTAATAACCATTCCTGAAATCCCTTGTTAAACATAAATCTCAAACCTGGCTATTATTATTATTTTTTTTACTTTAATCACCTTAATGGTAAGCTGAGAAATGTAAGGAGGAGAGAAAACATATTTTGATAAACAGCTAGCATTTTGATTTTTTTTCTATTCAAAGATCATACTCAGCCACTCCCACAGGAGAAAATTAATAGAACCATTTAATTATTGTCCCAAGGTTGAAGTCCATAATTTCGGAGTGATCTGCAGTTCCTTTAATTAGGTACAGGTATGGTTCCATGAGTTCCAGCTACCTCTAACTAAAAAGAAAAAAAAATTTCTCTCCCAACAGCAGATTTATAATACTGGATCAAGGGCAGGGTAAATGCAAGACACATTCCCTGTAGAAAAGGGAAGAATAGAGGGCCCAGTGGGTGGTCAGGGGTCCATTTCAAGGATGGAATCTTGCTGGGCAAGCATTGTGAGGACCCCAGCTCAGTACAGAAGGATGTTTCTGAGCAGACCCTAGATTCACTCTCAGGACAGAGCTCCCTTTATTTATTGTTTGTTCTGCTTCTGATCTGCCCCCGATGTCTTCTTCCTTGACTCGAGGGTCTTATTTTCCCTGTTCATGTAAAGTGGGTCACTGGTAAGTACACTTTCCTTGGGGACAATACAGCTTTTGCCGCCTGCTCTCTACTAGTCCAAGTTTGCAAAGCGAAGACTTCTTTTATAGTCATAGGCTAGTTTTTCTTTTATTTATTTTTGGCCAAGTTCATTTTTGGTAATAGAATTCCTTAAAAAACTCACTGGACTTCTGAGCTATGTGCTTTCAAGTTAGTTTCATGAACCAATGATTATCAAGCAAAGTTTTTTCTCAGATGTAATTCTCAAGCCTGATTTATTTCACTGCATCCTCATGTCAATGCCTTTTTCTCTCAACTTAATGGAGGCTTTTCTGAGTCCTTTGATCAATTACTAAGAATTAATGTGTCTTTTCCACTCAAAGCCTTTTCTCATTTTATTTCATACTTTTTTCGGGGTTCTGATGCTCTTGGCTTTTCCAACCATGTGAGCTTTCAAATTATTTGACTCACTTTAATCCTGGAATTTTACTCAGAACTTGTTAATTCTTGCCTTGGCTATAATTTTCATCATAATTACTTGCTATAAGCAGCACAGAACAACAGATACACATTCTTTTTAACTAGTTCTTCTAAGGCAGCCCTTTTGAATTAATTATTTTGCCAAAACAAAACAGGGTTCTCCAACCTTCTAGGGAACATCCATCACCTGAATTCTAACCCAATGCCAAATATTTGGGGTTTCGTTTCAGTGGTTTTCCACTTAAAATAAGATAAGGTTAGCATTCAGGACAATGGTAATTGTTGTAACAAATTCCTCCCTAAATTTCACTGACTTACATGCTATAAGTTTATTTTTCTCTTATGTGAACCCAAAGTAGTTGTCTCTGTTTGCTTCGGGCAGGTTGTGACCTACATAATCATTCAGGGACCCACGCTGATGCAGTCTTTGCTGTCATTTACCTTCAGTACATGTCTTCCAAGTTTGGTTTGGTTGTTGACGTTCAGCTAGCAGAAGCAGGAAGAGCATGAAGATATGCCCACAGGAAATTTAGGTAGACCAGGCCGATAAGAGTGCTTGTTCGTTTTGGGAAAAGTAATCAGGCTCTGGAGGAAGAGAAAACGGTTTTGAAGAACAGCACTGCTGTAGTGCTTTAAACAGATACGAGTTTGTTTTCTTGTGTAAAAGAAGGCTCCAGGTAGGCTGCCTAAAGATGGCACACTGACTCTGTGATAAAAATAAGGGCTGTTTTTGCCCCCTACCCCAACTTCATTCAGAAAAAAAGTGCCCTCACCTGAGAATTTTGGCAATAACTTATTGGCCAGACCCGAGTGAAGGGACCCTTGTTAGTGGCAAGGCAGGCCGGAAAATTGGGAATTTTCCCGAGGCTCATTTCCACACTGCTTCACGTCAGCTCAACTAGTAAGGAAGAGGCGGGGAATGGACTTGGGACAGGTACCCAACGCCGTCTGCCTCAAAGATTAACATGATTTCCACGTTCTCGGAGGAAAAACCTCCCCTTGGACAGACTTGTTTTCTTTCAGAATGTACTGTAACCGACCGTACCAGGGCTCAGCCACATGGCACCTTGATGCATGACCCAATGATTAATGTTGAAGGAAACAGGGTTTTCTTTACAGGGTTCCAACGTCAGGGGGGCTGACAGCACTCCTGCTCAGAGCCCTCCTCTCCCACGAGACTCAGCACTTCCCTTGCTCCCCACCAGGCTCTAAGCCAAAACCAAGCCCAGAAGCTCCCCATATCCTTATCTGTTCATAAACCGGCGGTGCAAACAGTTCTCCATCCCCTCTGGAAGGTGCTCTTCTGGGTTTCAGAGTTGCCATCTTGTAGCTGCTCTCCCCTTCAGGATCTGGGGTATGTTGTCCTCATCCTCCATGTAGAGGTTCAGGGACACATGTGCCATGTTACACTGGATCATGGTGGAGTCCCAGGAGGCACACGTCCCAAGAGAGTGGCTTCTCCATACGTTCTTCAGAGAAGCAGAAGCCGGCAGCTCAACAGCCCCGGCTCAGCTCCAAGCGCTTCCCACAAATCCATGCTTTGGTTAGGCAGGTCCCCGCACAGCTCCAGCAGCTCCCTTCTTGTGCCCTTTCCCCCGGCCCACATGGCTGCTACCTCACCACAGGCCGCATGGCATCTTCGTCCTACTGCCCACTACCCCAAGTCACATGGTGGAAACCCCCTTCTCTTTCAGACCACCCTTATTTAAAATGTTCAGCCTGGAACTTCCTATATGACCTCATCTCTGGCCCCTCCTATGATGTGCTACTTTTGCCAGTTCTCCTGAATCTTTTACCTTCTTTTGGCTGCCATCTTTAGTCAGGGTGAGAGTTCCCTGTGACACAGGGGCATCTGCCTCCCCCAGCTATTTCAGGAGTCACTGGATGCTCTTAAAGTCACGCGCTCCTTTGTCTGGGGAGGCAGCACAGGTGTTAACTTACCATTATTGTGCAAAGTATCTTAAATGGTGATATTGTCCGCTTCTCCCTTACCCCAACCAAGGTTTGTGGGGAATATTTTAGGGGATTCCCGCTCTGTGTCCTGTTACAGTAGCACATAAAACATTTCAATCTTCTAGAACCATTTAGAAATATATATTTGAAATAAGTCTTTTGGTACTTTGCACCATTCCCAGAACATAGTAACTAATTAGTATGTTTTATTGGAATACTTAAAAAGAAAAGAATCAATAAATACATCAGTACACCTGTATGACTAGAGAAGTCAGAAAGAGATGCCCTTTGATAGCTGTGACCAATGAATGCACAAGTCTAGTTATGTAATGAGTAGACTGATAATTACTACCTATATACGAATCATTTTCCCTAGATATTTTTTATTTTTGAGGTAATGTATGCCTTCTAAGTTCTTCACAATCTGTAGTCAAGTATCTTCTCTCTCTTTTGTATCCCCAGAGAAAAATTAAAGAAAAATCTAAAAGAAGACCATAAAAAGAAGTCACCTAAAAGGGTAAAAAATATATATCTAGTAAAGGACTTCAAACTTCTGGAAGGCAGGGATGAGACCTTTCGTTTTCTTTTTGGTATTGTTTAGAAACCAGCAAAATGATAAGCTGACTTATGTTTTGGCTGAAATAGATTGATTGTGATAACATTGATTATTACTATACCTGGAAAAATCATCTAGTCAAAAGACGAAAAATGCCATGAGTGCCTATTCATGGGTCTCTCTCTTTTTAACGTGCTGTGTCTGGTGGTTAAACAGGGAGGGACGGAAATGTGAGGGATGCATGTTTTGTACCCTTGCTCTGAGGCTGCCAATGTTGAAATAAATGGGGCCAGAGCTACCTCACAGATTTGTCTGGAAGCCACAAAAGACTTCCTGTGATGTCAGGCATCCTGTAATAACCCAAATGGTGGCCCAAAAATGCACATCTCTGACGTCAGCTACCATTATCAAGCAATAATTATTTCTTCTTAGAGGAGTCAGCTTGCCAATTACTCTGACATGCTTTCAGTTTCTTTCAATGGTACATGTTTTTCTTTTTCTTTTCCATGGAAAGAGTCTTTGACAGACTTAGTTACTTTTCGGTGCTAGTCACTGCCTTGCCTGAAGTCTGTCTGGATGTCCCTCACTGCACAGCAGCTAAGTCCCTGCAGCATCAAAGTGAGAATAAAAATAGCTTGACAAGCTCATCTCTCTTTTTGAATCCCTTGTGCACGGGGAACTGGTAGGCTCTGAATCTAGCATCACGCTGGGAAACAGGAAGCCGATGGCTGTGGAATGTGCCCTTGGAAACGGGACGGTCTGGAGGTGGGGGATTTCAGGCAGGTGCTGGCCACGAAGGCAGTTAAGCACATTATTCTTGGATTTGTGCATATAGATATATGTTTCCTAAAATTAAAAACTCACATTGTGAAAATTTCTGTAAGCAAACAGGACAATATTTTGACTTAGCTTGTCAGGAAGCATACAACGTATTTCAGGGTGTTTTTTTTTTAAGGACTCATATTATAAAAATATAACAGGAACAAAATTAAGCTTAATTTTACCACTTGTTGATTTGGGGAGTGAGAATGTTGTTTTGAGAACGGACCTAGCTAGGGGTTCTTGTGTTTCTCCTGCTTTCACAGCCCTGGCTCTATGTTCTACTCCCAGGATAATACATACATTGAAAACTTTGTTCTGCTTCATGGAAACTGGCCTTTCTCTGTTAAATTTTGTGTTTTGGGGGTGTCCTATGTATCTTCCCTAGACATAATGTCTGGTACTCTGGTTCCTTTTAAAAATCACTATTATAGTTGGCATGACCTGCTTTTTTTTCTCAAGGGAATTCTGTAGATCTCATATTTCCCTTTCTTTTGCCCAGGCTGCTGAGTTTTTTTAAAAAAATTTAAAAAATTGCTGATATACTCATATATTTTAATATATTTCCTATGTTCCAGGGCTTTGTTCAAAATATCTATTATTTCTACTTTCTTTTTTTTTTAAATTCTCACCTGAGGATATGTTCACTGATTTTAGAGAGAGACGGGATGGGGGGAAGGAAAGAGAGAGCAAGAGAAACATCAATGTGAGAAACATCAGCTGGCTTCCTGCCGTACTTATCTGAATCAGTGATCAAACCTGCAATCCAGATATGTGCCTTGACTGGGGATTGAACCCACAACCTTTTGGTACATGGAACGATGCTCCAACCAGTGAAGCCACCTGGCTATGGCATTGTATTTTGTCTTATTGACAGGGTGACATGATGCCATGGACCTGCCATTTGCTATTTCGATCCTGCTTACTGAGCAAATAATTTTTGTGAAAAAAATGATACCTCCACTCATAGCACTGACAACTGGGAGGGACATCTCCCTCCCTCTCCTTCTTTGTGTCCACTCAATTAGTTATCGAGGCCTGTGGGTGTTTATTTCCCAAATGTCTTTCTAACCACCGTTCCTTAGCCCCATTCCTGCTGCTATATTCTTGGTTCATTCTAACATCCATCTCTCAGCTAGACCACTGCAATAACTTCTTTACTGACCCATGTTCACACTTACCCCCCTCATCCATTCTCCATATTCCACTCAAAGTGGTCTTCTCCAAATGTAAATTGAGGGTGACATCTCCATGCCATAAATCTCTCAATGGCTTTATTTAAAGACATAGACCAAAATCTTTACATAGTCTAACTGCCCTGCATGTCCTCATCTTACTCTTTTCCATCTAAAGTTCTGCGTCTTTCTTGAAGGCACTTTATTCCTTTACCCCTCAAGCCCTTCTTGCTTGCTATTTTATTTTTTCTTATTTCTGTCTTTATGCTTCACTGAGCTGTTGGGTACTTGAGCCATTGTAACACTGATAAAAAATTAATGTGGCTCATACAATGTCATAGAGCTGTGGGACCATGAGTCTTTGGGTTACAAAAATCTCTGTGCCTTTTTGCTTTCCTTGTGCTAGATGCTCGCCAACAAACTGACAATAGTCCAGTCCTTTGGGTGAGTCAACGCAAGTTACTTTGATGCCTTTCTTTAAATCTTGCATGTTATACAAGCCCTCTCTGCCCTGGCCAAAGAAACCACAGTATGTGACTCCCACCGGTGATTCCTAATTGGAACAATCCAGGAAATGAGTCTCTGGAAGTGTCATTTCAGGGACTGTGTAACGTGTCTGCTGGAGCTGAGTTTGTTTACACTTTGCCGGTGTCATCATTTACAAACTTCAAAAAACACATTGACAAATTTCCTAGCTGTTTTGGCAGCGCTTCCATCAATCACCCAACTAATAGCACCAACATTTCTCCTGGGCTATTATAGTCACTTCAATTGCTGCTGCTGCTGCTGCAGCTTCAGGAGAAGATAAATCAGAAGGGGTTCTTTTAGATGGTCTCAAATACAACATTTTTTATTAAGCAGCGCTTTCCTCCTTACTCTTCTTTCCCAGCCCTTTCTCCAACCTCCTTCACAGTACAATTCTCTGTTTTGTACTGCCTTAGACAAAGTAATCTGCAACTATGGCTTTCCTGTAGGGGCCCCTTTGCAACGTCATTGGGTAATGGGTCCATTTATTATTTTGGATTTTTGTGTGTCCTCTTCAGTTACTCCCTGCAGCCCTCTCAAATCAATAAGTGTATTATGTTTCTGCTGGCAACAGGTGCCTAGCTTCCCAGGCCCAACACAGCCTCAGAGAGCGGCTCACATGTCTAATGACCACAGCGTGAAAACCTGAAACCATTTTGCTTTTCAACCAGGTTCTTTGTGTGGCAGCGTCAGGCAGCAGCTGTATCTCTAAGACGGAGTGGTTAGAGTATCCCTGCTCTTGCACTTTGATGGTTTCCTTCTATTGCTAAAGCCTCATAGCCCTTTTCATGAGGAATAAATATTGCAAATACTCAGCTGCTATATCACCTACAGAGATTTGTTTTTCTTGGGGCCGTAGTTCTTCCTATCTTCTGTATTCAAAGCTCATCTTTTTCCCTCCCAACCTGACCTATCTTAAACAAGAGTGTATTTAAACAACGACAACAACAACAGCAACAACAGCAACAACAGCAGCAACAAAACCAACCTCTTCCAACTTCTTCACTATTAAGAAGCACAGTCACATCTTCTCCCTTCACTGCACACACATTCAGAATCTGGACAGTGAAGGGGGAAGCGTCTGCCAAACTTGGCAGATCAGGTGAGGAGGGCTGGCCGGAGTTCTGCCGCCCAGCTGGAGTGTTTGCTGGCTGCGATGCCAACTTTAGGGCCAAACAAACCCTAAGACTGCATTTCAAGTTGCTGCCTGAGAGATGCTGTTAACTCCATCACTGAGTGCTCTATTCATCCTAAATGATCCATGGTCCTGGACAAAGCACCAACTACAGCCCGTTGCAAATCTTGGCTCTGTACCTGACCAACCTATTAATCAGAATTTTAACTGGGTCCTGGAAGTGTTTTTCTTTTATGTGTTAAGTCAGAGAGCTGATCGTGGTGGAGACTTCATGCAAATGATTCCATCAACTTGATGCATGGGGCCTTCAATGTCTGAATCTGTGGTCACAGGGAGCATTATTTACCCTAAAAAAGTAATCCTTCTCCTGGGTGCCTTAACTGCTTGAGGCTGTCTTCATTATATGAAGTGTCTTTGTTTGCCAACTCTCTCTTGGTGTTGAAATGATCAAATAGCAGTAATAATTTTTATGTTTGAAAGGACTTTTCCCTTTATTTTAAAGAGAAATACCCCTGATTTTCACATTTTTTAAAAGCAAAGTTTTTTTTAAAGGTGGATTTTGTTTAAATTCTATATGATAGTCAACCTCAAAACTGTATTTAGTAGATCAACAATAATTGGTTTGTTGTATAATGGAAGTATTCATAAAGAGAATTGGCTAATTAGACATAGGGAGGGATATTTCTGAACTCTGATTTGGCCTTAGTACTGAGAAGGAAACAGCACTCATTCCTTATGTATATAGATGATTTTATTCATATCAGACCTAAAACTGGGGTAATAAATATAAATATTCCAACACATTTGCAGATTATTTTCAGTTTAAATTTTAAATAGTACAATGTTTGCCAGACTCGAGTACAACACAAATTTCATTTAAAGGATACAATTCTAGTGACCCTCCAGTACTGACTTAAATTTATTAAACTAGCAAAACCCTTTTTATGTGTATAAGTTTTTTTATCACTATAAAATGTAAATAAATAACAAGTTAAATAAAAAAAAATCACAAAATCAATAAAATGTAAATAAACATTAATTAAATGAGAAAGAAAATGTTGATTGCTAACCCTAAATGGATCCCTTTCAGTGAAATCACAGCACTAAATCATGGACTTGTTTAGTAGGAGACGGCGTGCTGCAGCTACTGTGTTACACGATTTCTGGTGCCCTGTGATGCCGTTTAGACTTCCCTGGTGTAAATACAGCCATTTACTTTTCTTCTTGTCCCATTGGCTCATGACAATTAACGACAGACTTGTTGACCTGGCCTTGGTCGTGAGATACATGCCAAAGCTGAATTTCGAACCATGGTGGGGAGGCCATCTTCCAGAAAATTCTGAATAAAGCTCATATAAGTTTTTAAATCATCACCAAAATGGAGACACAGGATTTTAAAACCTATTAATAACTTGATGAATTCTGAAATGATATCCTTCAACTGTGGCTTTTGGAATACTGGTCTCAAGGGAAGCATGTCCGAGAGTGTCACCGTCTTCAGTCTTCCAATCCACTGGTCATAATCCACTGAGATGGTCACTTGACCTTCTTAGACTTTAGTTATTACTTTTGTAGTGTAAGACCAACTGAAAATGACACAATTGAGTTTAATGCAATATATTAGGTGTCTACTGTGTCCCAGTCATGGCGTAAAAGAACAGATCACAGAAGGAAGCACAAAAATCTCTTATAAAGTAATGTGATGATTCCAATACAAACACTTCAAGTATCGTCTCTTTGAAAATTTTGATAATTAATCTTAAACTTGGTTGAAACTTAACTGTGTTCTACATAAAATGATTTTGAGAATTTTAGATTTTTATTTATAAGGGTAAGACACTAATGATTTCAGCAAAGAACTTCCTAGAACTTTTCTTATTAATAATTTGAAAAATTATATGTACTTAAAAATAATAAGCTTACCTTCTTTTTTCAAAGAGGACAATAATCATAAATGCTCATTAAGTCAAAATTGATCTGCCTCAGTTAATCCTAATTATGGAAGTTTGCATCTCTTGAAGATTCAGTAATAGACATGAGTTGACTGTGTACAATATGCATGTATTATACCTTTTATTAGAAATCTTTTAAAATTGTAAACTGAATGACCAACAGCTTAATTGCTGGCTTCCAGCAACATGGTCAAATCAGCTAATATTGAAAGGCTTTCTTTCACTATAAAGCTTTAGAGATTTTAATACATTCCTGAACTTCAAGTGGATACCTGTCTGAATTTTTCCATAATCTTGGAAATAATGACATGTCACAAAGGGTGAACCATGGTGAGGATAATTCAGCAGGCGAGGCCATCTTAACCCACCTCACAGTGCGCGCCCGGCTGGAGTCGGCAGAGGACCCCCTCAGCGTAGTCCCCCAGCTTTCACAAGGACTGGCTGACCACGCCTCCACCTTGACACACCTGGTTGTCAAGGAAGGAACAAGGGAATAAAGTTCTGCCTTTTAAAACTTTTATAGGTAAACAACACAAGTTAATTATTTTTCCATTTTATTGTTTAAAGGCAGTCACTTTAGTGACAACCAAGTTCAGTGCATGCAGGGAAATGCAATCCATTTGTGTCCAGAAGAGGAGCAGAAGTGGGATATTTGTGAATAGCCCTAACAAGTTAAGGATTAAAAAACTGTAAGCCACACTAAGGAGCTGAACTAGGCAAGAGAGATTCATCAGGTATAAAACAGAACAAAACAAAGAAAACAACCTCCTCCCAGGAAAATTCATATTTTAGTCACAATATATGAATATGTAAGCAAAAATACAAAATAAGTATGCTTACTATCATTAAAGAGAGAAGGAAGAAACCGAAATCATGAGAAGACAAGATAAAACAAAAAGACAGACTTGAATCCAGAACCATATCAAACTAGAAGATAGCTCTGAGGAAATCAACTAGAATGTATTATGGAGTGAAAAACAGATGGAAGATTTAAGATAAACAGATGGGCCTTATCAAGGGAGGTAAAAAGAAAACAACAAAATATGGAGGACCTAATGAACTGATCCAACAGAAGTTTAAGAGGAATTACGAAAAGAAAAAAAAAAACAGAGAGAGAATCTGGGGCACGCAATATTGAAAGAGATAATAACTGAAGAATTCCAGTAGATAAAAGATGAGAGTCCTTTGACACATGGAGTCTGAGCAGGATAAATAAAATAAATCCTCATGTAGCTCTGTCCCAGAGAAACTGTAGACTATGAAATATAAAGAGAAAATAGTAAACGCAAATAACATTGGAAGGACAAAAGAATGACAGCACAGGTTTCATCAGCTTTTACAGATGTCCCACAGGTGACCTCCTGCCTCAGAAACTTCTACTCTGGGCCAGCGGAGAAAAAACTGTGACAAGTCCATGTGCTGGAACTGTGCACTCCAGGAAATTACGGCAGCAAGAGAGCTAACAACTATTTCTGGGCAATACCCTGACTTTAAGTAAAAAAATTAATGTTACAAAAATGTTGTTTTGTATACTTTGAAATTCTTATTATTTAAAAAGTTGCTTTTATATGAATCTTTTGATGCTATGTGCATAGCAACTGCTATAGGCCAGGCAATAATTATGAGTTTCATTTTAAAGATGGTAACCCTGAGAATCTTGCAGTTCGAACAGTGTTTACGAGTCATAAAGCTGGAAGGTTTAATAGGGGAGTTGAAACACTCAGTTGCTCTGATCCTTGAGTCATTTTTATTTATTTATTTTCAATTTTATTTGCATATGTTCCTTCATCATTTATTTCCCATATACCCCCTTCCACCTCCACCCACACCTCTGTCCCCCGCCGCAATTACTGCACTGTCGTCTGTGTCCATGAGTTGTTTCTCTTTTTTTCTTTTTTGCTTGATCCCTCCACTGCTCCAACCTTCTGCAGAGCAGCCTGCTCTGTATCTCTGAGTCTGTGTGTATTTTGCGTATTAGCTCAGTTTGTTCATTAGATTTCACATATGAGTGAGATCATATGGTGTTTGTCTTTCTCTGACTGGCTTATTTCACTTAGCATAATGTTCTCCAGGTCCATCCATGCTGTCACAAAGGGTGAAACTTTATTTATTGTTTTTTTTCACTGCTGAGCACTATTCCATTGTGTAAATGCCCCATAGCTGCTTTACCCACTCTTCAACTGATGGACAATTAACGGGGCTGCTTCCTAATTTATTTATTTATTTTTAACTTTTCATCTTTTATTGATTTCAGAGAGAGAAGGAAAGAGAGAAACAGTAATTTGTTGTTTCACTTGTTTATGTGTTCATTGGTGGATTCTTGTATGTGCTCTAACTGGGGATTAAACCCACAACCTTGGCGAACTGAGACAATGCTTCAGCCGGCTGAACTATTGGCCGGGACCTTGATTCATGGTTTAAGCAAGAGTTTACACAAAGCAAATATTTGGTTATTGTGTTTGCAAACCATTCCCTATTAAAATGGGGCATTATTAAAACAGAGGCTGTCTGTCAGTTCCAAAGACAGTTGCCTCAGAGTCTAACACTAGAATTGCTACACTTAGTCTTTTTACAGCAATTATATGTGAGCACAGATATTCTTTTAAGAATACAATATGTTTCTCTAAACATTGTACAGATACTTATTATTTAAATGGTTTTTGCTAAGAATATTTTTGGTTCAGGCTTGTTCACATTGGTAGGGACTTCTAAAGTGTAAGTTCTAGAGTTAGGTTACCGTAGAAGTACGTGAATAGTTGGAATTGTTCTGTGAATAATTAAATCTAAGCCAAGAGAGTGATTTCATTGTATTGCGGGTACTTGCCACAGATGACATGATGTCTACATAGAAAATTGAAAAGAATTGATAGATAAATTATGAAAAATAAAAAGAGAATTTTTGAAGGTAAATTATCTATGCAGAATATTGAAAAAACTGATAGACAAATTAATAGATATAAAAAGAATTTCTGAAGGTTTTCTGATACATGATATTAATAAAAGCTGTTTTATTTCCATGTAGTAACTTTAAAGAATTAGAAAATTTTAACAATGTTAGTTTCCAAATGTGGTAACTATCAATATGCGTGCTGTTCTCACAGTAAAAGGTGAGGTCTATTTTTACTGCCTTGGGATCTGGGCTACCCTAGCGGTAAAATGTGGTAGAAGTGATGCCATGCCAACACCAGACCTAGCATTTAGTAGGGCTGGCAGCTTGTTTTTTTTCTCTTAGAAGCCAGCCTACATTTAAGGAGTCAAATTACCCTGAAGACACTGTGTTGTGAGGGAGCACAATCTAACCACATGAAGAGAGAAAGAAATGCCTTGCCATACTCTAGTGATCCCATCCATCCCACCTGAGGCATCTTGGGTAGTCTAGCTTTGAAAGACATTACATAAGAGAGGAACTCCCCAGCTGAGCCCAAACCAGGTTGGAGAATCATAAAAAAAGTAATGCATTTGTATTTTAAGTCACTAAGTTTTGGGGTAGTTTGTTAAGTAGCAAAAGATAACCATAACAGAATGTCATTTCTAGATGTGTGGTGCTGCCGAAACAAAAACACACAATGTGAAATTGTTACCAAAGATGGTCAGTGGTAGTGCTGGGGAGTCTCCCCTATTGACCAAGATGGCACCAGGGGAGGTTCTTAATGAGTGTGCACTGAAAGCTAGAAAGATGAATGGACAGGACCCAAGCACGTCAAAAGCTCGTAAGATAATTGGATAGGATAAAAAGCCGTCCCCTCCCAATCTTTATAAGAACTATGGGCTTGAGCAGGAAGGGAAGATGGTCTTTGAGATGGAAGTCCACCATTCTCTCATGTTGTGGGACACCTGAGTAACAAACCCTATTTCCTTTTGCACCAGCACCTGCCTCATGGGTTTGGCTTTACTTGTGTCAGGCAGGCAAACCTGCAGGTTTTTTTCCCTTTTGGTTACAAAATTGACTTTGTAACTAAACAGTAAGTGGAAGGAAACCTAAAAGGCAGTGAGGAAATTGTTGTCGCAAGCTGGTGAAAAGGACAACCTGTGTATATTGTGGTAGAAAGTTTGGCAACACCATTGTCTGCAAGGATATGAAAAAAGGAAATGTACCTAATACACTTCTGCATTTGGCTGAGGAGATTTCTAGACAGAATTTTATAAGCTTTCTATGATAAAGTACATCAAAAAAGAGATAAAATAGTAAAGAAACTGCTCCATTTACACCAGAATTTAGGGGAAAAAATCCAATCCAGGACATGCTGAAATGATATTCTTTCTTATTACCAGACTCTCCAGCTGGCAATATGTCCTCAGAATTTAAAAAAAAGTCCTCAAATAAAACATCAAGCGCAGGAAGATGTCAGTAAAATCTGTGTTTTAGGATTAAGATCAAATCAAGTGTGTGGCTATAAGATTCTTTCTGAAAACATCCAGAAGATTGGAGTTAGTGCCTCAAAGACCTTCTAAAGTCAGACAAGAAGGTTTCTAAGAATTTTAAGTGTTGTCTCACAGCATTCTGAATTGCATTCTGTTTATAAGATATCCGTGGATGCAACTTTTATCTAATGGAGACAATTCTTAAGTAAGAATTCCCAACCTTACATAAGCAACAGGCATGGTTACAAAGCTATTCAGCTGCAAACATGGAATGTTTTTTATGGAAAAGCAAGGATGACTCAGAAGGCAGAGCCATAAGCCACAGAGAAATATTCCAATAGAGCAGAGCTGGGGCAAATCCAGAAATATTCCTTGCTCTTGGAATGGCTGTATTTTAGAATTGCTATGGGACAATTAAATTGCTATATGCATTCCTCTTTCCACTGTTTTGAACAGGGGTATCTAATAAGGTTATACTATTCTTTCCACACCATTATATTTTGGGCATTTTTGGGGGGCAAATAACATGTAATTTTTAGTTCACAGGTCTGTTCACCAGAAGGACTGCATCTGTGGAACATCAGCTGCTGCTGTATGTAGCCCATATTTAGATGACAAGATCTTGCATTAAAAACTTGAGTGTTATGCCGAGGAGAATAAAGTGTTGGAACCCTGAGTGAGGGCAAGCTTTACAGAATGTGGAAGAAACATGGATTGTCATGGCCTGAGGCCCCCATCAGCTTCTTCCATCTTTATATGTACTTGCTACTCCTCATACTAAGAAGTGGGACCTATTTCTTTTTTCTCCTTAAATTGGCTGAATTCGTAATTGAATTTGACTGATATAATGGTACAGTAGCTATGCTCTGCCAATTACAGCATCCTTGAGGAGGTGCGAGGACTTCTGCTTTTTTTCTCTTGGGAGCCAACCATCATGTCAGAAGTCTAACTACAGTGGGACCATCAACGTGTGAACACAGTAAGCAATCCACATGGAGAGACTAAATGGAGAGGAAGACATGCTTATCTTGTCCAGATTATCCATACAATCCTCAGTCATATGAGTGAAGGAGCCATCTTGAACTTTTGATTTCTATAAGACATCATGTGGAGCAAAGAAATTGCCTAGCCTTGTCCAGCCCAGATGGTAGAATCATGGCAAACAATATATTGCTTTTTCTAAGTGATTAAATTTTGGGGTGGTGTATTACACAATAGATAACCAAAGCGTTCAATTTAAAAGTACATTGTTCACGTTACTAACAAAATATAAAGTTTTAATGTCTTTTATGTGGAAAGTAATGAGAATAATCAAGCATTTTTGAAAGCCATTAAGGAACACCTGAGTAAATGGAGAAACACAGTATATGCATAAATAGGAAGACAATATCTTTGTAATGTTAATTCTCCCCACATTAATCTGTAAATTTATTTATTTTTTATTTTTAAAATTTTTGATGTTTTATTGTTTGTGTTATTACAGATGTCCCATTTCCCCCCTTTGCCTCCCTCTTCCTAGCCCTCTCCCCACTCCCACAGTCGATCCCCACACTGTCGTCCATGTCCATGGGTCATTCATACATGTTCTTTGACTGATTCCTTCCCCTTCTTTCCACCGTTATCTCCCTCTCCCCTCACCTCCTATAGCTGTCAGTCTGTTCAATGATGCCATGCTTCTGTTTCCATTTTGCTTGTTAGTTTATTTTGTTCATTAGATTCCTCTTATAAGTGAGATCATATGACATTTGTCTTTTGCCAACTGGCTTATTTCACTTAGCATAAGACTCTCCAATTCCATCCAGGCTCTCGCAAAAGGCAGGAATACCTTCTTTTTTCCTGCTCTGTAGTATTCCATTGTGTTAATGTACCAGAACTTTTGATTTTGTTTTTTTGCTTTTTTTCCCAATGTCTTTAAAAATTAAAAAAATATTTCAGTTACAGTTGACAGTCAATGCTATTTTACAATAGTTTCAGGTGTACAACATAGTGGCTACACATTTAAATAACTTATGAAGTGATCCCCCCATAAATCTAGTACTCAACCTGCTGGCGCCAGGTGTATTATGTCACTTAATTTATGTCAAATTATTTTGTAATTTCCCTTTAATTTTTTCTTTGATCCATTGGTTATTGAAGATCCATTGGTATTGTTTAATTTTTACATACTTGTGAGTTCCCCAAATTTCTTTCTGTTATATCTAATTTCTTCCATTGTCATGAGAGAACATACATTGTATTATCTCTCCTTTTAAAATTATCAAGATTTGGTTTGGGGCCTAGCGTAGGGGTCATTTACCCTAGAGAATGTTCCATATTCACTGAAGAATGTATATTCTGCTGTTCTAATGATGTCTGTTAGGTCTACTTGGTTTATAGTGTTGTCCAAGTCTTCTACTTCCTCGCTGATCTCCTGCTTATTGTTCTATCCATTATTGAAAGTGGAGTATCGAAGTCTCCAAATATTTTTGGACTGTGTATTTCTCCCTTCATTTCTGTGAGCCTCTGGTTCAGGTATTCTGTGGCTCTTATGTTATGTCATCTATGTTTATAATTACATCTCCTTGATAGATTGACCTAATTATTGTAAGTTGTTTCTGTTTCGAGCAACTTTTTTTTTTTTTTTTGCTTTAAAGTCTGTTTTGACTGATGCTACAATTGGTACTAGAGCATCCTTGTGGTTGCTGTTTGCATGATTCACCTTTTCCATTCTATCAATTTTTTAATTTAAACTTTATTGTATTTTTTCCATTACCTTTTAGTTCCCTTATATCCCCCTCCCCCCAACAATCACCACACTGTCGTCCTTGTCTATGAGCCCTTTTTCCTTTTTGCTCAATCCCTCCTCTTCCTCATGTCCCCCGAGCTGTCATCCTGCTCTCCATCTATGAGTCTGTCCCTATTTTCCTTGTTAGTTCAGTTTGTTTATTAGATTCCACATTTGAGTAAAACCGTATGGTATTTGTCTTTTGCTAACTGGCTTATTTCACTTAGCATAATGTTCTCCAGGTCCATCCATGCTGTCGCAAAGGGTAAAACTTTATGCTTTTAAATGAATGAGTTGTATTCCATTGTGTAAATATCTCATAGCTGTTTTACTCAGTCATCTACTGATGGACACTTGGGCTACCTAGATATCCTAGTGGTTGTAAATAATGCTGCAACGAACATAGAGGTGCTTACATTCTTTTGAATTAGTGTTTTGAGTTCCTTTGAGTATATTCCCAGCAGTGGGATCACTGGGTCAAAGGGAAGGTTCATTTTTAATTTTTTGAGGTATCTCCATACTGTTTTCTACAGTGACTGCACCGATCTGCATTCCCATCAACAGTGCAAAAGGGTTCCCTTTCTCCACATCCTTACCAGCACTTGTTTGTTGATTTATTGATGATGACCATTCTGACAGGTGTGGGGGGATATCTGTCCCTAAAAATCGTGGTTTTAATTTACATTTCTCTGATGATTAGCGACATCGAGCATCTTTTCATATGTCTAGTGGCTATCTGGATGTCCTCTTTAGAGAAATATCTATTCAGGTCCTTTGCCCAGTTTTTAATTGGGCTGTTTGTTTTTTTGGTGTTGAGTTTTGTAAGTTCTTTATAAATTTTTGATATTAACCCCTTATCAGATGTATCAGTGAATATGTTCTCCCATTCTGTGGGTTGTCTATTTTGTTTATGATTTCCTTTGCTGTGCAAAAACTTTGTAGTTTGATATAGTCCCATTTGTTTATTTTTTCTTTTGTTTCCCTTGCCTGGGGAGATATTTGATAAAATATTTCTGCAGGCAATGTCCGAGATTTTGCTGCCTACATTTTCTTCTAGGGTTTTTATGATTATAGGTTTAAGATTTAAGTCTTTGATCCATTTTAAATTTATTCTTGTCTTTGGTGTAAAAAGGTGGTCTAGTTCCAATTTTCTGCATGTGTCTGTCCAATTTTCCCAACACTATTTATTGAATAAACTATCTTTAGCCCATTGAATGTACTTGCTTCCTCTATCAAATATTAATTAAATATAAATGTGTAGATTTATTTCTAGGCTCTCTATTCTGTTCCATTGATCCGTGTGTCTGTTTTTAAGTCAGTACCAGACTGTTTTGATTACTATGGCCTTATAGTATAGTTAGGTATTAGGTAGCATGATTCCTCCAACTTCACTCTTCTTTCTCAGGATCTCTGTTGCTATGTGGGGCCTTTTGTTGTTCCATATAAAATTTTGAACTACTTGTTCTAGTTCTGTGATATATGTCATTGGAACCTTGATAGGAACTGCATTGAATCTATAGATTGCTATATGTAATATGGAATTTTAATAATGTTAATTCTTCCTATCCATGTACAAGATGTGTCCTTCCACTTATTTGTATCTTCTTCAATTTCTTTCTTCAGCGTCTTATAATTTTATGAGTACAGGCTTTAACACCCTTTGTTAGTTTTATTCCTAGGTATTTTATTCTTTTTGAAGTAATTATGCATAGGATTGTTTTCTTAAATTCCCTTTGTTAGCTTGTTATTGGCATATAAAAATGCAACTGATTTCTGAACATTAATTTTGTATCCTGCTCCTTTGCTGAATTCATTTATCAATTCTAGTAGTTTCTTGGTGGAATCTTTTGGGTTATCTATACACAGCATCGTGTCAACTGCAAATACTGAGAGTTTTACTTCTTCCTTTCCAATCTGAACATCTTTTATTTCTTTTTCTTGTCTGATTGCTGTGGCTAGGACTTCCAGTACTATGTTGAATAAGAAAAGTAAAAGCAGATATCCGAGTTTTGTTCCCAATTTTAAGAGGAACACTTGTAGTTTCTGTCCACTGAGTGTGATGCTGGCAGTAGGATTGTCATATACGGCCTTTTCTGTGTTTAGGTATGTTCCCTCTATTCCCAGTTTGCTGAGAGTTTTTATCATAAATAGGTGTTGGTTTTTATCAAAAGCTTTTCCTGGATCTATTGATATGATCATGTGGTTTTTATCCTTCAGTTTGTTTATGTCATGAGTCACATTTATTGACTTGCAAATGTTGTACCACCCTTGCATTCCCAGAATAAATCCCACTTGATCATGGTGTATGTTTATGATCTTTTTGATGCATTGATGTATTCAGTTTGCTGATATTTTGTTGAGGGTTTAACATCTATGTTCATCAGGGATATTGGCCTATAATTTTCTTTCTTTGTAGTGTCTTTATCTGGTATTGGAATCAGGATAATGCTGGCCTTGTAAAATGAGTTTGGGATCCTTCCCTCCTCTTCAATTTTATGAAATAGTTTGAGAAGGAGAGGTGTCAGTTCTTCTCAGATCATTAGGTAAAATTCACCTGTGAAACCATCTTGTCCAGGGCTTTTGCTCGTTGGGAGTTTTTTGATTATTGCTTCAATTTCTCTGGATGTAATTTGCCTACTCAGCTTCTCAGATTCTTCCTGATTTATTTTTGGAAGATTGTATATTTCTAGGAAATTATCCATTTCATCCAGGTTGTCTAGTTTGTTGGCATATAATTGTTCATAATATTTTCTTAGAGTCCTTTGTGTTTCTTTGGTATCAGCTATTATTTTTGGTTTTTCATTTCTGATTTTATTTATTTGGGTCCTTTCTCTTTTTTCCTTGATAAGTCTGGTTAAAGGTTTGTCAATCTTCTTTATCTTTCCAAAAACCAGCTCTTAGTTTCGTTGATCTTTTCTATAATTTTTTTAGACTGTATTTTGTTATTTATGCTCTAATCTTTATTATTTCCCTCTTTCTACTCACTTTGGGTTTTGTCTGTTGTTCTTTTTCAAGTTCCTTTAAGTGTGAAGTTATATTGTTTATTTGAGCTTTTTCTTGTTTTCTGAGATAGGCCCATACTGCTATGAATTTCCCTCTTAGGACTGCTTTCCCACTGTCCCACAAATTTTGGATTGTCGTGTCCTCATTTTCAGTTGTTTCAAGGTATCTTCTGATTTCTACCTTGAGCTCATTGTTGACCCATTCATTGATTATAACATGTTATTTAGCTTACATGTCTTTGCATCTTTTTCAGTGTTCTCGTGATTGATTTCTAGTTTTATAGCATTGTGGTCAGAGAAGATGCTTGATATGACTTCAATATTCATAAATTCTTTGAGACTTGTTTTGTGTCCTAACATGTAGTGTATCCTAGAAAAAGTTCCATAAGCCTTTGAAAAGTACGTATATTCTGCTGCTTTGGGGTGAAATGTTCTGAAGATATCAATTAAACCCATTGGATCTAGTGTGTGATTTAAGGCGGCTGTCTCCTTGTTGATTTTCTGCCTGCAAGATCTATCTATTGAAGTCACTGGGTTGTTAAAATACCCAACTATGACTGCGTTTTTGTCCATCTCTCCTTTTATGTCCATCAAGATTTGCTATACATATTTAAGTGCTCCTATGTTGGGTGCATAAATGTTTTCTAGGGTTATATACTCTTGTTGGATTGTTCCCTTTAGCATTATGTAGTGTCCTTCTTTGCCTCTTACTACAGCCTTGGTTTTAAAGTCTATTTTGTCAGATATAAGTGCTCCCACTTCAGCTTTTTCTTCTTTTCCATTTGCATGAAATATCTTTTCCAACACTTTACCTTTAGTCTGTGTGTTTCTTTCAACCTGAGATGGGTCTCTTGGAGGCTGCAAATATATGGGTCTTGCTTTCTTATCCATTCAGCCACCCTCTGTCTTTTGGTAACAGCATTTAAACCATTTACACTTAAAATGATTGTTCATAGATACATACATAGTGCAATTTTTAAAAAAGATTTTATTTATTTTTAGAGAGAGGGGATGGGAGGGACAGAGGGAGAGAAACATCAATGCGTGGTTACCTTTTGTGTGCCCACAACTGGGGACCTAGCCTCCAATGCAGACATGTGCACTGACTGGGAATTGAACAAGTGACCCTTTGGTTCTCAGGCCAGCACTCAATCCACCAAGTCACACCAGCCAGAGCTAGTGCTATTTTATTGTTAGACTGTTTTCCTCTGTTTTTTCTTTTTCTTTCTCATTTTGTTCTTCTTAAAGCAAGCCCTTTTACATTTTTTTGCAGTACTGATTTGGTGTTAACAAACTCCTTTAGCTCTTTCTTATCTGTGAAGCTCCTTATTTCTCGTTCAGCTTTAAATGATAGCCTTTCTAGATTAAGCAGCCTTGGTTGCAAGTCCTTGCTTTTCATCACCTTGATTGTTTCTGGCCTGAAATGTTTCTTTTGAGTAATCAGTTGCTAGTCTAACCAGTACTCCCTTGTAGGTAACTCCCTGGTAGGTAACTCCCTGCTTTTCTCTTGTAACTTTTAGGATTCTCTCCTCTTTATGCCTTGTCATTTTAATTAGGATGTGTGTCAGTGTAGGCCCTCTTTGGTTTCAACTTGTTTGGGACTCTCTGAGCTTCCTGGACTTGTGTGTTTTTTTTTGTTCACCAGAATAGGAATGTTTACAGTCATTATTTCTTCATATAGGTCCTAAATCCCTTGCTCTTTCCCTTCCCTTCCTGGTATTTTCATGCAGATGTTGTTACACTTTATGTTGTCAAATGTTTAAGTTCTCCTCATTTTCTAAAATTCTTTTTTCTTTTTGATGCTCTGCCAGGTTGTTTTTTTATCCTTGTCCTCCAAATCACTGATACCATCCTCTGCTTTATCTAACCTACTATTTATTCCTTCTAGTGTATTATTTATTTCAGATATTGTATTCTTTATTTCTGACTTGTCCTTTTTTTATGGTCTCCATGTCTTTTTTCATGCTTTTGAGTATCCTTATAATCATTACTCTAATCTCTCTATATGAAAAATTGCTTGCCTCCATTTCATCTAGTTCTTCTTCTGGAGAATTCTCTTTTTCTTTCATTGGGGGTCTGTTTATTTGTCTTCCCATTTTGGCCTCTTCTTTGTATTTTCCGCCTTAGTTTTTAAACTAATCAGTAATTAAAAATGATTTGCTGTTAAACTAATCAAGCTGTAATCAGCAGCCTGACTTAAACTCCAAGGTGGGGCAGAGTAATTCCTGTGAGTGTGGCTGTTGGTTCCCTTCAAGTATGCCACTTGGAGGTGACTGCTCTGACTGAGAAAGCTGGCTTTTGCGGTATTTGTAATGACTCAGCACAGTGATTCTGGTGGCTGTTTCTTCAGCTCTCTCCCCAGAGCTACCAACCCCAGACTCTCCTCAAGCATCTCCATCCCACCCTGCCCTCCCTCTACCAGAGCCCAGGGCAAGTGGCCACGAACAAAAGTCTATGCATTGACCCCTTAAGAGACTCCCTGAGTCTCTAGCCCTCTCTCCCTGGGAGGCAGGAACACTGCTGCTTTTCACAGCTGGATGCTGTCTGGGTTCCTTTTGTGCTCTGGTGCTGCAGGCTGAGGGGCCCAGCCAAAGGTTTAGACCTCACACTTCTCGGGGTTCTAAACATCCCTCTGAAATCTCAGCTGCCACCCACGGGAGCTCATCCAGCTCTCTTGCAACTCCTTCGCACTCCCTACTAGTCTTGTGGTCAAGTGGTTTCTTCTGTTTATCCTTGGTTATTAGGCTTCTCTCCAGCTAGTGTTCAATTGGTTATTCAGGATGGTTTCTTTACAATTTAGTTGTAATTACCATGGTTTTTTGATCCACTCATCTGCTGATGGTCACTTAGGCTGTTTCAAATTTAATGTAATATCAATAAAAATCACAGATCTTTTACAAGAAACTTTCCAAACTTAAATTTACTTGAATGGAAAAGTTACCCTAAATAACAAAGTCATTCTTGATGAATAAGATCTGGGGAGGAGGTTTTTTTTTTTTGTTGTTGTTGTTGTTTTTCAGCAAAAACTAAGAATATAGTGGTTAAGACAGTTTAGTATCTGTGCAGAGACAAGTAAATTAAATGGCAAAGTGGTGAACTTTGAAGCAGACTCATAAATATATGGAAGCTTAATTTATGACAGAACTGGCATTGAATACAACTAGGAAATGCATGGAGAATTTAATAATAATACCAAGACAACTGAGTTTGAAAAAAAAAAGTTAATTATATATTTAGTATTAATATATATTTAATTATATATTTAAATTTCAACCTGACATTGCACACACACACAGATACCAGATGGATTGAACCTTAATGTGAGTGGAAAATTTTACAACTTTAGTTGACAATATAAAAGAATATCTTTATGACTCGGGGTAGTGAAGAATTTCTTAAATGTTACTCAATAAGTATCATTGTATAGGATAAAATTAATAAATTCACCTAGATTAAAATTAAGAATTTATATTCATCAAAACACTTGGGAAGTATGAAAAGGTACTGCATGAAAATATCTAAATGTATTTAGCTAACATAGACCTAGCCTCCTGAATATTCACAAATCAGCTATCAATTAATAAGAAACAAATAACTTTAAAAAATGCATAATGGGACCTGAATGGCTATTTGACCAATGGCAAATAGACAATGAAACATTCTCAAACTAATACATTGTAAAGGAAATACAAATTAAAGCCACAATGAGACACCATTTCACACTCATGGAATGGTAACAGTTAAGGTGCATGACATTATCAAATATCGAAAAAAATGTGGAACAATATGAGCACTCAAAAATTGTTGCTGGGTTTAAAAATTGGAACAATATCTTTTGAAAAAAATTGCATTTATAAAGATGACAATAATTATATCCCAATGACTAGCAGAATCACTAGTAGCTATTATAAATATATACATTATATACCTAGAGAAACTTTTATACTTAGTATCAGGAGATTTGCATATATATATGAATATCCAGACCCAGTTAAATGGATACATGATTTGTGCCATCTTCTTACTGTAGAGTTCTCTACTTCAGTGGAAATTAATGCACTATAGCTATACACATCGACATGGATGATTCTGAAAAATTATTTTGAGAAACAGTATGTTAGAATGATACATCTAGAATTATTACATTATTTGAATCAAAACTAGTGAAAATTAAATAGTACATTAAGAAAGCATATATGTGAACATGTATAAAGGACCCATGGACAAGGCTAATGCGGGAGGGGAGGATCGAATGTAGGGGTTGTGGGCAGGACAGGGGAGAATAATGGGGGAGAAAGGGAGAGAACTATAACTGAACAACAATAAATTTTGAAAAAGCATACATGTATATGTATATATACTTATGATGCATACACATGCATATATGTATATATAACATTATAAAGAAAGGCAAGAAATGAAATTGAGACATAAACTTGGTAGTACATGGACATTTATTTTCATCATCATAGTTAAAATGTGCTTCATAATCACTCTTTTTATGTATAGAATATATTGCACAATTTAAAAAGTAACAAAAATTCTCATTATTGAAAAATGTAAGGTGTGAAATAACGTGTTCTATATAAAATGCTTTTAAAAGACTTATAGTGATATCCAATTAAATTTGGCAATTATTGTTACCAAGATAAAGATAATCATCATATTCAAAAGTTAAAGCTGCATTATAAACCAATAACATTTGATGATGATGTCCTGGCATGAAAATTCCAGAACAGACCAACTAAAATGCTATTGGAGGTATAAATAAATAAATAAATAAATAAATAAATAAATAGTAGGAAGGAAAAATATTTCAGGTTTCAAATTACTAAGCATCAAAGAAAAGGGTTTTTGTGCCCCCCCAAAACAATAAACTCAAATGAAATAATGACAACACACACCTAATATTCAAAGATGTAAAAGAAAAGAGCCATAGATGTAAAATGAGGTAGTAGAAGCAAATCCAAAATTATCTTTTAGATTGACTATGATGGTTTGATTATAAATAAAACAAACTTTTCCAGTTTGAGGTTAAAACCAACAAGAAGTGTAAACTACCAGATCTGTTTAAAACCATACAAAGCTGAAATCAACTTCAACACTTTGAAAAGTGACTATGAAATGTGATGGAAAATACAAAGTATATCCAAATCAAATGAAACAAAAATTACAGGGTTAGCAAAATTCACATCAAGCAAAATTAAATAGAAGATAAACAACATTATATGGAAAAGAGTCCTTAAGAGAAGTGCCCACGTTAGAGATATAACTTTCATGACCTTTTGGTATAAACAGGACAGGATAATGTTTTGTGTATGGGGTATGGGAAAATCAACATTTTAATATACTGTCTCATGTGGAGAAAGAAAATGTCAAATTGTAAAACCATAGAATTGCCTTTTTTGCAGCCTTCATATAAGAGTGGCTTGTCCTGTCTCAATCAACTTTAAGATTTATAATCTTGAGACATTGAAAATATTTTACTTATATGACCTAGAAATTAAGGGAGTATCTTCCAAATTCAATTCAGTCTTATCAGTCATGTCAACTGCCATTTTAGTCATTTTCTTTACCAATCGTATACATTATAAATTACTTTTTTTTCTTAGGCAAATTGTCTTTGGGTTTCTATCGCTTGGAATAAAAGGAGTTCTAACACATATGGCACCTGCACATCATTCATCAACTGGAAATAAAACTGCTGGGGAAAATGCACCAGCGTGTTGCAGTATTTACAACAGTTCTCTTCAAAGACTAAAAATGTGAAATACATCTAGTAAATAAATTCAGGCAGTGATATAGCAAATACATATTGATATTTGAAATATAGTGCAGTATTTCGTTGCAATCTTTTTTTTTTTTTGCCAGATTTGTTGAGATACCTCCCAAAGATTACCCAGTTAATGCTTTAGGAACTGGGTAAATGACTGGGTGAGTCATTTTGTCACCAAGTGGATTCCTTGTTTCAAAAGAAGTCAAGCAAACAATTCATAAAAAGCAACTGCTTTACAGAAAAAGCCTGAAACAGTTCTCAGAATTTATACCATTAGAATAGCCAAACCTCAAAAACTTGCCCAAGTTTTATTACAATTTTAACTAAGGAAGCAGGAGCTTTTGAGGGAGAAAGAATGTGATTGCATTTGGATTTTTTGATTTCAAGATTAATGTGGAACTAGGAATTATATGGGGGAAACATGAAGATCTTGGACATTTAGTCAAGTGAGATGTTTGCATCCAGCCACTTACAGCTGGACAGTCCAACTTTAAGATATATGTAGGTAAATATACATACATACACCAATTGTGCAGAAACTCACTTTTTATAGTAGAATAAGACATGGACTGTGTATGAGACAGTTCTTCAGAGTCCATCAGAAATATGCCAGTTTTCACCTCATTGCTAGTAAAACTTGATTTTGTTGATCTTAATAATAGCTTATTACCCACAAATCCTGACAATGCTTTGCCATCATCAGCCATTCAATATTCACTGAAGGAAATATTTAGTTAAGTGCCTTCATGCAGAGTGACAGTCCCTCAGGTAAGGATGTGAATTTGTTCCCTCTGCATTCTCAACCCAGTGCATTCCCTCAGTTGATCTTAGACAAGCATTGCAATTTATTAGGTGCCATGGAAGGGGTTCACATTTAGTTTTTCTGCCCTAAAACTGTTCTCAATGTGCTCCCCATCATCATGTGTTTAGTAGGCTAAAGTTAGTAGGCCTTTCTCCTCTGTCTCTATAATTAACCTAGTTCCAATGGCTAGGTCTCTGTAGCAATTCTGCAGAACCACTTGGCTCGGGTCTATCTGCCTAGTCATTTTTTCGTGGTAAGGGCGACCAGGTCTTCATAGCTTCAGTTACCTGTGGGTTTCTATTTCATTGCCCATGAACTGATGCCCTTCCTCTGGCAATGAGATGATCCTGCCTACTTGAGAATCCTGCCCTTTTTCAGTGCTACTGCCATGTGCCAGCCCATCAGCATGGATTCGAGGTGAAATTATCAGAAGATAAACTTTGGAAAATACTTGAAAATTTTGATGTTATTTGACACATTAATAATTTATTTAGCAAAAGTAAAAGCAAAATTAGAATTTGCAATGTTTTAAGAAAATTAAATCAAATAAACTGACCTTAGTTTCTCCAAAATATAACTGATACAGCCCATAATATGCAGTTACTATAAAATAAAGGAACAGATTATGTCTTCTGGATATATGTAATTTTTATCATGTGTTGCTTCCAAAAATGGAAAAGGATGTTGATTTCATTATATCTTAAAGAAAAATCCTTTCCTGGATTTGAAAGTTAAACAGTGCTTGCCTTTGAATTTAGAAATGTTTTTGGGACTTTCAAAATCTATTTTTCGCATTGCAGTGAATATATCAAAGTATCCTACTGCTGTTTGTTCTCCTAATTTTGGGGGGTGATTTGGCTTTTGCACAGTTAACCGAAAAGTCCCTGGCTGGTTTCTTATTACTCACAAATAATTGATTGGAAGAACACAGTCAGGCACAACCTGACCACCGGATTGCGGTGTTATCAGTGACCTCAAGAATTCTATGGCTTAATATTTACAATTGTTACTAATCATGAAGTTCTTTTGACATGTAAAAATAAATATCCACTTTCAATTGTAATTCTGCATACTAGAGTTCCTTGCTCAGTATCTATTACTTATCTATAAGCTTAGCGCAGTTATGGAAAGTTCCGAGTCTCATTTATTAGACTCAGTGAAAGTGCCAGAATCTCTTTACTTTTCCCTTACATGTGTCACTTGGTCACTACAGCTTCAAATACCGCATATGTGTTCTAATTGGAAAGAAGGTAGAAGGAGAAAGGGTCAACTCTTTCTGACCTCTTTTATCAGGAAAGGAAAAGGTTCTGAGGAACTTCTCTATACACCTCATTTGCCAGTAATAGACCATATGTCTTCCACTAACTACAAAGGAAGTTGGGCTTCCTTCCTTCCTTCTTTCCTTCCCTTTTTCCTTCCTCCCTCCCTCTCTTCCCCTTCCCTTCATTCTTTCCGCCTCCCTCCCTCACTCCCTTTTTCCCTTCCTTCCTTTCTTTCTTCCTATTCATTCATCCACCCATCCATCTGTCCAACTGTCCACCCATCCCCATCTCACTGGCTAGGACCTAGTTTCATGATGAAACCAGGAAAGATATAGTCATAATATCTATATCATGAGTTTATTTTTAGATTAGATGAATGATATGTTCCAGATAGTGTGGTAATGTATACCCTGTACTTTTCACATTTATGTATTCAGCATTAGCTATTATTAACTTTTTCTTAATAAACCCTTGTTTATTGTATGCTCCCTTGTTCCGTTTTATTGCCAATCTCTACCTGTCACTTTTGAGCACATTGTTGATGTTTGAGAGTCATAGCAATATAATTTGGAGGTTCTGTACCAGAACAGCCACCATCTACCTAAACTTGACCTATAGTTAAAAAGGCTGACGATTTTTTTGGTGCCACTGAGCTTCACGAGGAGGTAATACTTAAAGCCTTTCAGAACAATTAGACCCTAAGTAAAACTTACAAATTTCTTGTCCTCTTTGTTCATGTGTTAAGTCCTACTTTGCAGAGGAGGAGACCTTTATTTAACTTGTACATTTTCATTCATAACACACGTTGGCCTAAGGCAGGCTTTTCCCTCGAAAACCAGGACTTCTGGTTTTTGCAGTGCAATTGGAGAGCTGATCTTCACGTACAAAAGAATGGCATGAGTATTCTTTTTTTAAAAAAGGTAATAAACTCTTCGATGACACCATTTTGACCTCCTGAGCTTTATCTTCCTGGGAGTCAGCTCAAGCGATAAGGATCAAAACGTGTGACTACTTGAAAGAGAGGGCTCATGGCTCATAAATGTGAGGAATTCATTCATCAATCTTTCAGGACACCTGTTGACATTTCGTCTCCAAATTTCAACTAAATAGATTTTAGCAGCTGGTTTCTAATAAAATATTTCCAATTGTCATGTGTCCACTGGTATTCTTGCAGATATCATTTATG